>CAUYLG010044226.1:0-27513 GCA_963573385.1 Cacajao melanocephalus | reverse complement strand
CCACCTTCTGAAGCCTGATTCTGTCAGTTCATCACATTCATTCTCCGTCATGCCTTGTTCTCTTGCTGATGAGGAGCTGCGATCCCCTGTAGGAGGAGGCATTCTGATTTCGGGTGTTCTCAGCCTTTTTGCACTGGTTTCTTCCCATTTTTGTGGATTTATCCACCTGTCGTCTTTGTAATTGCCGACTTTCAGATTGGGTCTGAGTGAACGTCCGGCTTGTTGGTGATGAAGTTTCTTCTGTTTCTTAGTTTTCCTTCGGCGGACGCCCTTTCCCCACAGAGCTAGGCCTTCCCGGGTTCAGCTGTGCTTGCTGTGAAACTCTCAGTCCTCAGCGCTTCCAGTTGCTGTTCTCCTTGTGGGGATGGGACCAGCCAAGTCCGACTCACAGGGCACCCAGTCCCGTATACTCTGCACTGAGAAGCTCCGCACCGCGCCGGGGCACCGGCAAAACAGCCGCGCCGGCCAAAAGAGTCGCACTGGCGACCCGTGTGGCTCCTCCGCTGGGTAGCTCCCAGTTTGTAGGCAACAGAAATTCGTCTGAAATTGCAGCGTCCACTCGCTCTCTGCGCTTTCATTGGGAGCTACTATCCTGAGCTGTTATTAATCAGCCATCTTGGATCTCTCTCCCTACTTCCATTTTTGGTCTTCATGTGGACACTTCATCATGATCTTCAATTAGCTATACAGTATGTGTGACCATACACAAGGCAAGCTATGTCATTTTTTAAACATATATGTATATGTACACTATTGTTATAATAAGTATGAAATTGAAATAGTGTCAAATAAATTGAGGCAAAAACATTTATAGAACATAAAACTTGCAAACTTTAATAATATAATGAATGCATGTTTAGTACCTTATAAAAATTGTGTCTAGATACTTATTGTGATTGACTCAGTATTGGGCTTAATAGGCTAATAATAGGAAATAACTCAGCTTTGAGTCTTCTTTTCCAATAATGCTTTGATAAAATTGTTTCCTGTTTATTTACTGAGAGTAGAAATTTTTATATGCCTGTATAACAAATATAACGATTAAATAAAAAGTTCTTTATTTTATCTCAGTAAAGATACCAGTAATGATGTCAAGGTAATAAAGATATGCTGGCCTAATTCCCATGTGCAAGGTACATATTCATTTTATGCCAGGCCAGGCCAGCAACATAATGTGTGGGACCCTTTTAAGTGGGTGCATAGGTTTGCATGGCCGTTAAGCCAGCCATGCTTCCATGGGCCATAGAACTGATGTCATTCACTGGGTAGCTCAGCAGGTAAGGTCTATGAAAGATGATGAAACCCTGCGGACTCATGCTAAGTTCTCCTGTAAGACTAGAGCAATTGCAGAATAAACTACTTCTTTTGATACCCTGTTTTATACCAGGGGTGGGACACACTGCTTAAATTTGGCTGTTTCATTTCACCTTTGATATTATGTAAGTATCATACAGCCACATTGCTCTCCCACATAACTCAAGCCAGAAGATTATTTATCATCACCTTATGAATCTCAGAGTCATATTATTCAGATTATAGCTGCCATCATTTGCAAAATAAGTATAGTATATAGAAAGAAAAGCAATATAAAGGTAGTGTTTTAATCTTAATTTTAATAACTGATAACTTATTTTAAAGCCTGATAATATGAATACTGTAATAATATGATATTGGTTACCATTCATTAACATTTACTATATCTCAGACACTGTGCAAATTACCAGTATTCATAACTTTATTTAACAATACCTATGAGGTAAGTATTATTCATTCTGAAGGTGAGTAAACTGACCCTCAGAAACATTAACTAAAGTGTCCTGCCTAAGGTCATTCAACTAGTAAGTGATAGAGTTTGGCTTCTGGTCAGCTAGACATAGGGCTCATTCCTCAACCACATGCTCAAAGAGACTGTAGAGCGTGTTCACATGCCTTTCTCTTCTTTCTGTTTCTGTTCCACGCGTCATATGTTTTTCAGTCTGGCCATATCTGAATATTCCATATGGCTAGAGGTGATATTTTTAGGGAGCTTTTCTTGAAGATCCAAATGCTGACAACTTGTTTCTGTACATGAGGAAGTAGAAGTGCTACTTTTCAGTTTGGCTTTTCTGGGATATGGCCAGTGGGTACTTATTGACAGTCACCACCAGATAGTCAGAAGGTCTTCCTTTGACTGATGAAGAAGAAGGTTAAAATTCAGAATACTCATCCCTGCCACTTCCTTTTGAGCCATTCTTACATTCATTCATGCTAATTCTGATTCCTAGAAGGCCACTGATGTTAAGCTGTTCTGGTTCAATTGCTAAATATTTGATTTGTTTCTAAACAATATTCTAATAGACACCAAGAGGTTTTTATTTCATCTTTGAAGATTTGTTTGTACAGCAATTGGCAGACTTACCCCGCAGAGAGCTTTTGGCTGCTTGCCCTTCCAAGAGCAGCTGAATCCTGCCTTAACACAATGTCAGCCGCTCACTGTGGAGCATGTGCATCTCCTGCTTGTAAAACCATTGACTTTTAATTTCAACCTTTTCCCTAATGTTTACAATTTAGCTCTACTTCATAAACCTCTCTTATTGATAATTATTCCTGTACTCCCAAGAAAGATTACTTTCTATAAAACACTTGGTAGAATTTTAAAATGTAATTTTAAATATTATCATTGTCGTGAATATATGCTATTTAAGAGAGAAAAAATAAGGACCTAGTGAATATTTAACTGTCTTATATTACTTTAAAACCATTTCTAAATTTTGTGACTCAGCATAGAGGCAGTTGTGATGACTAACGAGCCCTGAATTTAGAATCAGGACACCAGGGTTCAAGTCTTGCCTAGTAATATATTTATTTGTAATAAGTCAGTTATTTTTCTAGACCTTTCCTCATTTATAAAATCAGAATAACCTACAAACCTCATAAATTTATTTTTAGAATCAAGGATATAATCTGCAGATAGTGTATTATGAAGTTATTACTATGTGATGCAATTTTCTCAGCTATATTCAATGTATATGTTTTTATTTTCTCAACATTTTTACTTAATATTTGATATATAATTATTTCCATGCACCAACATAATTTACAAACTTATGACATTTCGTTGTTATTATTACTTTTATAAGTCACTTTGTTTTAAACTCAGCATACGCTTGTAACTTAGCTATGGTCATCATATAATGATAAATCAAAAAGAATAGGATACAAAATATAAAGACTGTGTGGAAACATGTGCCTTGATAAGCACTAAAAAAAAAATACCAAAAGAATGGATTTCCCCAAACAATTTTCTACTATTTATGTGATTTTCCATATTATAAAAATATTTTCAAATATACCTCAAGATAATAATAATAGGTTATCTTCTGTACAAAATGGCTGAATATAAGCCAGTTAAATTTTGAAAGCTATCTGCTTCAATTTAGACTTTATGATGTGTTTGAGAAGGCCCCCAAAAGCATGCCCACATTCGGTAACTCAGTAGAAGCTTTCATAGGATCTGCATATCCATAGTGTTCACAGCTGTGGTGAATTATGGCAAAAAGATCATAATAGGATCAGTTAAGGAAAAAGATACATGCAGAGTCTGCAGAAATTTAGGCACAGGCTTTTTTATGTTTATCCCTCCCATGGAGGACAACATTTCGGTGTGCTCTTGTTTTCTAGCCACATACCCGCGTATACAGTATTAGTAACGTGTACATTAGTTCTGCCCACACAAGCCCATCAGATACTCAGCACCCAAGAGTTTTATTGTGGGCTGGTCACAAAAGCATCCTCTGCAGAGGACATACCAAAACTCCAGACTCTCAGAAGGAGGTATTCAGCATAAACCATGCTATTTGTACAGAGAGTCTGGGCACAGTGAATGACACTTATCAGTTAGGGAATGGAGAGAAGTCAAGTTCCCAGATGCTAACCAACAACAGAACTTTCCAAGTAGGCCTTTCTAAAGATAGCAGTGTCTGGCCTGCTATGTTCACTTTTTTCTGCAGATTATATTAAAGATATTCTTTGTGTCAGAATTGGATAGACCTGTCTCCTGGGGATGGCCTCCCCATTTTGTGTCAATAAAACATATCAGTGTTGAAGAGAATAGTAAATGAACTACTTTTTGTTCATGGCTCTCTGGGAGAAGAACAGACTCCTCCAGATTGCCACATGATTTGCTTCATGTGGAAGGATGATGACAGCTAAAGAGCGAATGCTGACAAAATTGACAGGCTTTTCCATCACCTTGTCCTCAATAAACTAGCCAGGCTATCTACAGTGCACAGTCAGAAACCCAGATGTTTGATGATCTCATTTTCTGAACC
The DNA here is from genome assembly GCA_963573385.1 of Cacajao melanocephalus. Lineage (NCBI taxonomy): Eukaryota > Metazoa > Chordata > Mammalia > Primates > Pitheciidae > Cacajao > Cacajao melanocephalus. The sequence goes on along the minus strand of CAUYLG010044226.1, from coordinate 23,203 downwards.
AAAATTTCTAACATTTGCTCTGACATTAAAAAGGAAACGGGACAGAATTCCAGGTTCCATTTATACAGTCACTGCACATGCTTGGGTTCTTTCCCAAGCAAGAATCACAGGAGCTGCTTCCCGACAATAGACTATTTCTTTGGCACCAAGGATTTGAAACTAAATTTGATTTTTAACTTATCTGAAAATTAAATGCAATAAATATATATTTTTGTGCTGGTCATTATATTATGAATTTAAAGTTATACACAATAGTATCATTTTGTAGCTTATTGATTATCAAACATGAAAAGGAAGGTGCCAGGATTATAAAATTATAGATTGTAAATTTGCTATGGAATGATCTAAGTGAACATGATATTTTCATCCTGGCAAAAATCACAGCATAGAAATAATAGCTGTGTCGTATACTAACTGCATATGAAGTTTGAAAAACATACTTTAAGTTTTCAATTGCCAGTTTTACTATACACAGCTTAAACTGAGGTCTTCAAAGAAATGATAATTATTTTAGGATACAAACCTTATTTGAACTTTTCGAATCTGATTATGTTGACAGCATTGTTTTAGAGGAAAATATCACATGACACTCCATTGACATCAATATTAATAAATCCAAACTCAAGTATCTTTACCCTAAAATCAAATTACCAGTAAAATTATGACACTGTTTGGAAAAATAAAGCAATCAATGAAAGAAAATTATCACATGTTGTGCCAGAATGATAAAAGTGCTAAACTACACTTTTTGTTTTTTACTTTTTACAAAAAAGTAAACCATTTTTTTACAGTTAATCAACCCTCCTTTCAGAATTGTTTTCCAGACTTTATAATCTTAAACAAGCGTTAAGATTTGAAATTTGTATGGAGATACAGATTTGAAAGGTATTGGCATAAAGATGGTGTTTGGAACCTCTGGGTGTGGGTGAGCTGAGCTAGCGGATTCACGTAAGAGCAGAATCAGAGGAAGAACAACCTCTAAAGCATAACTGGAGAGAGAGAAGTGAGGAGAGAATATCAAGAAGAAACAAAAGAAACAGTAGCATGAGCACATCTGATGTGGACGTTAGCATACTATTGCATTTTTCAGGCCTGCCAAAATAAATTGGAAGTTATAAAAAATACTCAATATCCCAAATCATCATCTGAATAGTAATGAGACATCAACACTACCTTTTAAATATAATCTAAACTCAGTGACTTAATTGTCAACTAAGAAATTGCTTGTACACAATCATTTTTATGTGTATTTAGTCATTTACTTGAACTAGGAAATTTGTTTGAAAATGTGAAACTGCAGACTTAAAGAGGATCTTTATAAAACACCTTCCTAGATGGATGTTATAATAAAGATATAAGATAATTTCTATTATGATCATATTAGCTTAAAATGTTGTGCAAAGACTTTTAAAGCAGTTTTTGTTTTAGGACCCGATGAATTATTTTTAGAATTATGAATATTATTTGAAAGTTATAATGATTCATCATTGTTCAACTCAATTCAACAAATATTAATAGTGCTAAGTGGAATCAAGTATTGTTCTAGGTGCTTTAGCTATAACACAATGTTAAAAAAAAAAAAAATCCTGCCCTCCTGGAGCTTATACTCTTGCCTGGTTAGAGAGGGAAAGCAGAAAACAATAAATGAATATGCACATTAAATAACATGTTAAAAGGTGACAAATGCTATGAATTTTAAAAAAGCAGAGAAGGGTAAAGGGAATCAGAGTATTATGGGATGTGTTTTGGTATGCTGGGAGCAGGTTATCTCACTATTAAACAAGATGGTAGCTTAGGCTTCATTTGTTAGAAAAATAGTGAACTCTGCAAGGAACTGAGAACAGACAGGAACAGAAAGCAAGGCTCTGGGTCAGAAAGCTTTGTAATTTTGTTCCAGAAGAATTTGATGAGGCTGGGAGCGGTGGCTCATGCCTGTAATTCCAGCACTTTGGGACGCCGAGGAGGGCAGATCACTTGAGGCCAGGAATTCGAGACCAGCCTGGCCAACATGGCGAAAACCCATCTCTACTAAAAAAAAAATTAGCCAGGTATAGTGGCGCATGCCTGTAATCCAAGCTACTAGGCAGACTGAGGCAAGAGAATAGTTTGAACCCAGGAGGCAGAGGTTGCAGTGAGCTGAGATCGTGCCTCTGCACTCCGCATGGGCGGCTGAGCAAGACTCAGTCTAAAAACAAAATGAATATTATAGTGGAAGGTGTACCTATAGAGCAGTGTAATGTTCTATTTTATTTTATTTTTTGATATGTTGGTACATATTTCTCTTTAGAGAGTATCAATTTACGCTCCCTTGAGCAACTTATGAAAGGGCCAAGTGTTACACCTGTGTGTCCATATATACACATGGGCGCGTTAACTTTGCCCAAAACATTAGTCCAAAAAATTTTAAAATTTTTAAATACGAGACCTTTAATAGGCAATGATGACACTAATGATATCTTTTATTTTACCATTTTAATAGGTGTGCAGTTATATCTCATTGTAATTAGGGAAGCATATTTCACAGCTATAGGATGAGGGTTGTTTAGAAGCAGGCAAAGTGGTGTTAAGACTGCTATAATCATCTAGGTATGAGACAATGAGAGCATCCATTAGAAAAGTTAATGAGGATAAAATGGAAATCAAAGAGCAGTGAGATTACTTTTGGGAACTTACATGTGGTTAAAAAAATAAATTTTATAGACAACAAAAAACGGGGGATGATGAACTATAATATTGTTTAGTGATTTTGAAATCCTAGGTAGGAAATTAAGGGACTGGAAACAATGTGAGTTTGTTGTTTTTGGTATAATTTACATTTAGTTAAATGCACTAATGTTGATGGATAGCCTAGGAGTTTTGACAAATACATAGTCGTATAACCTTCACATAGTCAAGACAGAGATCAGTTTCATCACCACCCAGATTTCCTCCTGCACCTTTGTAGTCAAACCCTGTTCCCACTCCCAAGCACAGACAACCAGTGATCTGTTTTCTTCCCAATTTTATTTTTTCCAGAATATCTAGGAAACAAAGTCATACAATGTGTAGACTATGGAGTCTGGTTTCTTTCACTTCATGTAACGTATCTGAGATTCATCCATGTTCTTGCATGTATTCCTTTTTATTCCTGAGTAGTGTATGGTATAAATATACAATTCGTTTATCTATTTGCCAGTTGAAGGATATTTTTTTGGTTGTTTCCACTTTGGGGTTACCATGGATAAAGCTGCTATAAATATTCACATACAGGTTTTTGAATGAATGTCATTTTTTGTTTCTCTTTTATAATTATACAGGAGTAGCATAGTTTGGTTATAAGATACATAGTTTTAACTTTATAAGGAATGGCTAACCACTTGGCATTTCCATCAATAATGAGAATTCTAATTGCTCCAAATCCTTACCAGCACTTGACATTATCATATCTTTTATGTTATTTTAGTAGGTGCATAGTTATATCTCATTGTTGTTTTGTTTTGCATTTTCCTAGTGACTAGAAATATTGAACATATTTCTATGTATTCACCAATGTTTTTAATTCTCTTGATTGATGGTTATGACTCTAAAGAAAAAAGATAAATCAGTCGATGCTATCAAATAAAACTTACTTTTCTAGATCATGGATTAAGATAACAATCATAGTTTAACAGTAAGGGATGGAGTAAATCCTTTGGAACTGGTCTAAGATATTTGCTGAAGATTGCTGACAGAACTAAGTGTGCTTTAAAGTAATGAAGGGTTGAGGAAAAAAGATCCCAGAAAACAATATAAGAAACAATGGATGTGATATAAAAAGAATAACAAAAATAAAAACTGACAGAAGGATGGCTGGAAAACTGACAGAAGATGGTTGGAAACAAATATTTCCATCCATCTATACACAAAAGAACAGAATCGTAATTAGAACAATGAATGTGAACATAAAAACAGATAAATATTAGTAGTCCTAGAAGCTGTTGGCAAGGGGCTTATGAAATATTTCTAGAGCAATAGGAAGATAAACCTTATTTGACATAAACAATTTTGATGAATGGGGAAGGATAATAGCACTGAAATGTCCATTAATATGGAAGTGAAAATATTTTGCAGAGCATTGGAATCAGGGTGAAACATAATGAAAAGTGAAAATGTTGTGTGGGCCTATTACCTAGGATCAGAGTTATGTCATAGATTTTATAATGCTTTCATCTGTGTATTATAAATGGGAGAAGAGGCAAAATGATAGATTCCCTCACTAATCAGTTGGAAACTCCATTGTATCCTAGCAGAGATCAGTTATCTGCCCTCTACAGTTATTGTTTAAATGAAGAAATTAAGATTTTGAGTAGAAGTAAGCAATCAAATACAGAGTAAAATAATAAAATAAAAGTATATAATATATAACATTATATGTGATAGAAATATAAGTAAGAATACAGTAGAAATCATCAACACAATGTATCCCTTTATTTATTCATCAAATTCCTATTGAGTAAGTTCTGAATGAGCACTGAAAAAAGTTGAGTGAATAGAGTTGTAAACTCAACACAGTCCCTCTTCTTATGAAGCTCATACATTAATCAAGTAATTATAATAAAAAAATGACCAATGTTAGCAAAGACAGGGTGCTTTGAAAATTAAGGTGCTCTCCAATTGGTTCAAATTTAATATGAACATTTATGAAATGTGAAGTAGGATTAATAGAAAATTGTAATTAGAACACATATTAGGATCCAGAAAGCAAAGACCAGGACACATTGGAACTTATAAATATCAGTTATGCTACATTCACAGAGGTAGAATGTTGAGTTGGAAGAATTGTCAAGCTAATTGCACTGATCTCTATTTTAAAAAAAAAAAGAACAAGGGGTTTAAAAGGTTATTAAAGCTCAAGGTAAGGAGAGAAGTTGTGCAAAGTTTGCTTAAATGGATTCACTTCCAGGCACAGTGACTCACACCTGTAATCCTATACTTTGGGAGGCCAAGGCAGGTGGATCACCTGAGGTCGGGAGTTCGAAACCAGCCCGGCCAACACGGTGAAATTCCATCTCTGCTAAAAATACAAAAATTAGTCTGGTGTGGTGGTTTACACCTGTAGTCCCAGCTACTCAGAACGCTGAGGCAGGAGAATAGCTTGACCCCAAGAGGTCACTGCAACCTCCACCTCCTGGATTCAAGCAATTCTTTTGCCTGAGCCTCCCGAGTAGCAGGGATTACAGGCGCACGCCACTACACCCAGCTGTTTTTGTATTTTTAGTAGAGGTGAGGTTTCACCATGTAAGCCAGGCTGATCTCGAACTCCCAACCTCAGGTGATCTGCCCGCCTCAGCCTCCCAAAGTGCTGGGAATTACAGGCATGAGCCACTGCACCCAGCCAAAAGTTGATTTCTAACTGATTATGTAACAAAGTACAAATAGCTTCAGTTGGAAAATCAGTGCCAGCTAGTCTTTAGTTGTCTGTTGTAATGCTCTGTGCTTGACACTAACCCTTTAGGTATTTTTTTTCTAGTAGGTATTTTTATCAGTAACTTGGAAGAATGCATGAGACATAAATTTGGAAATGATAACAAAGATAGGGGAGGGAGGCTAAAACATCTCATATGGAACCAAACAGAATGGTTTCTATGGACAGAGATGATAACTCATGTCTAATAAGATAAATTTTATTATCAATAATAATTATAAATTCATGTTTAAATAATTAAATAAATATGAGATTTTAGAAAGCTTCAATACGTCAGAGCACAGGAGACCTGTTATAAGACAGTGAGATACAGATGCAGAAATAGACGATGAACATGTAATGCTTTTGTTATCTTAACAGAAGTGTAAGTTCATTTCAGCAGGGTTAACCAGCAATTTCTACCGTAAGCTACTCTGCTTGGGTTCCATTGGTACAATACGTCCAATTCTTGGTGCCATGGACATGATTTTATATACTAAAATGTGATTATTTTGGTAGAGAATTGGAAAGTCTAGACATACCTAAAATAGCAAAAAAAAAAAAAAAAAAAAGGCATAGAAAGGAACTTGAAACACAAGCAATCGAAGCAGGTATGGACAAGTGGCTGAGGCATCCTGGGCAGATAATCAGTAGACACCAGGAAAGATGTCCTAGAAGCCGAGCTGTGTGCAGTCTCAAGAAGTTTGGGCTGCTGTAACAGTAGGAATAGATGCAGACCCTCAATTAAACTAAAATGGAGCCCTCCTCCAGATGAATGACCCTAAAAAGAAATTGGAAAAAAAGGGTGAAATAGCACCCTCTGAAATCTGAAATGACTCAAAGAACTAGAGCAAGGCAGGACCCCATTCCTAAAGCAATGGAACATACAGAAGAGAAAAATGGAATGCTGCTCCTGGACATTAAATAGCAGGCAAAAGCCTTGATCCTGAAAAGTCAGAGTAGAGCCGATAGCAGTGCAGAGAAATCTATTCTTTTCTACAATTTCTTAAATTCTCCTCATAGCACAGCTTTGATCCCTGATTCCTGAACAGGGCCAGGGTTACAGGTGAGTGTGATTTTTTTTTATATTTGGGAAAATTAAAATTATAGAGCTGATCAAATTGCATAAATAAGTTAGTGTTCCCCACAACTCTACTGCACAATTGACACATTCCTAGTGAAATACATTAATTCAAACCCCTCCTGTGGGTTGATCACTGTGTTAAATTCAAAGAAAGTAAAATTAAATGAAGTGAATGCTTTGATATAAAATATTCACATTACTGCAGGTAATGGAGAGTCTTTGATGTTTTTAAAGCAGGAAAATAATGGGCAAAACTCTGGAATCTTAATGAGCAGTAAAGAAGGGATTTGATTATCTATTCACACGGCTGCAAAATGAGGTTAAAGGAATGTTAGCCGGTTGAAAGATTTGTTAAAAGATATTACACACATGTAATATTTCTAATACTTTTCTTAATAAGGAAAATAGTTTATAGAATATTACAAAGAATATATCAAGACATTCTAATTAATTTCTCATTACATAAGTACAATATCAATATATTTGCTTTGCAAAAAAATCTAATAATACAGGCATACAGTTTGGTCACATTTTATGTGAACTTCAATTATATGGATATGAAACAAAATGTATGTAAAAAATTATAGATCTCATTTCATGAGAAAAATATTAAAGCAAATAACTTCCAAATTAAAAATCATCAACAATCACCTGGTTTGAAATGAATGAATGGTAAACTACATTATTACCATGAGGTGGCGCCAGAGTAACTGTGGCAAGTAGTGTCAGCGCCGAATTCTTCTGACCTTGTTTCTGCAGTTACGTAGCTATGCATTATGTTTATAACCATATTCATAATTTGAAGCTTTCACAAAAATGAAATTATTCTATATGTAATGTGTGAACTGTAACTGTCTTCAGTAAATCAAACCTGTTGGGGAATCTACCTCATTCTTTAATTGCTGTCTAATATTCCTCAGTGGAATATATTATAATTTATTTAACAAGTCTTGCATCGGTGATCATTTAGTTTTTCACTAATGCAAATGATATCACTTTGAATTGAAGAATTAACTTTGTGTACATGGACAAGTATGTCTGAAGTATATATATACTGTCAGAAGAAATGTTTGGCTCAAAGTGAATGAACCTTTTTAATGCTGATAAATATTGTCACATTGTCCTATTAATAGCTATAGCAGTTTACGCTCCAACTAGCATTACATGAAAAGGCCCATGTTCCCTCATATTGACATGACTGAATATTTTCTATCTTTTTCCATATTGTCACCTGATATTTAAATAGTTATTATAGCTAAATTTATTATTTTTTAATTAGTAATGAGGTTGCATATACTTTAAAACTTTTGGTGAGCTTTTATGTGTTTTGCTCAAAGATTTGCCTACTGATACATTTTCTGCTTTTAACTTACTTTTTTCTGATCTTTTTCCAAGTCAAGATCATTTTCTTAATTTTGTTTATTTTTTATTTTAAAAATTAGAAATGGGGTATCATAATGCTGCTCAGGCTGGTCTCAAACACCTGGGCTCAAGCCATCCTCTTGCCCTGGTCTCCCAGAGTGCTGGGATTATAGGTGTGAGCCACTGTACCCAGCCTCGTTTTCCATTTTTTAAGGGGAGAATGTTTTCTTTTTCTTCTTTTCAGAGCTTTTCATATGTTGTAAAGTCATTAGATTGTTATGCTTTCTAAAAATATTTTCTTTTAATTTGTTGCTTGTCATTAAACTTTGAGAACGGTGGCTTTCATTGAAAATGAGTTTTAATTCTTAGATCAAACCTGATAATTTTTTTCTCTTACGGTTTCTGGGTTTTGTTTTCTTTTGCTTTGCTTTGTTTTGCTTTGAAAGAATTTTTTTTTAAAGCTATTAAAGCTATTCTCTTTTTTTGTTGTAATGCAATTATATGGAGTTTTTTTACGTTTAGTATTTTTGTATATGTGGAATTTATGTTTTTATATATATTAAATACCTTAGCACCATGTATTGAATAGACATTTTTCCTCCTTAGTGATTTATATCATGTATCAGTTTCAAATATACACGACCTGTATCTAGATAATTCTGTTCTGTTCTGCAGTTGACAAGAATGTTAACATTTCCCACCAATAATTGTAAAGGATCACAGAATTTTGCCCACTTTACTGAAAGAGGTAGGAAAATTTTGCCTACAGCTAAGGGATTTGCATGACGTCCTGTGACCACATTGACAGGCATCCTGGGCTGTGGAGCCCATTTTTCTTAGTTAAAATTCAGTGTTTTTCCCAATCTGCTGCAAACTACTATTTGAGATCAACAGGAAAATAGGTCACTTTATTCTCTTCTACCTTGATTCTTTTTCAGTAACAGAGGAGTATTCAAGCTGTAATAGGCACCCGTGCCAAAATGGGGGCACGTGTATAAATGGAAGAACTAGCTTTACCTGTGCCTGCAGACATCCTTTTACTGGTGACAACTGCACTATCAAGCTCGTGGAAGAAAATGCTTTAGCTCCAGGTAAAAAAAAGTATATGCATCTCTGGATTTGCTCATTGTCATAAGTAGAAACACTTTTTGAAAATATTTATGAATGAATGTTTAAGCCTGCTTAATCGGGATCCACTTGACAATTCCTTTTACTTTTCTGAAACTTACGAAATAATGTACCTGATTTACAAGTGGAAATGTCTTTTTGTTAGGCAAATTCTTATTCACATGCACTTGTTGAAATTTTCAATAGTGCTATATAAAGGCAGTTTATAGAAAATTCTACCCCCTCACAAACATTTTTTCTCTTGTGCATCTTAAGAAAACATGGATGTACGTATCTGACTGATAGAAGCACTTTCTTCTCAAACAAATAGTTAAAGAAAGACACCTTTGATTTATGTCTGGTATGGTCATTTAAATGAGTCTTTAATACATGCTTAGCAACACGTTTTCTGCGAAGATTAAACTAATGGTGCCAGTTTGACTATGTGAGAACTATTAGAACATGCTCAAATGTATTAAGTAAAACAAGATGGCATTTTTACTTATTTAAATACATGAGTATAGGTGCTCTGGATTTCAAGAGGGCACCGTTTCTGATTTTTATACAGGAATATATGTGCAGCATTTAAAATGTGTTAATGACTGCAAAAAACATATTTCAAATCAGCTTTTCCTTAATAATGCCCTGCATAGTAAAAAGTAATTTTTTTAGTCTGTTTTTAGATCTCAGCCTTTGTAAGTACCATTGGCATTAATTACACAGAAAATTGCCTTTTTCTACTTTGCTACAGTGAATATGACTTTATATGGTTTTCCCTTTAGCCTCTAGAAACTGCTTGACAAGGTGCCAGAAAAATTGTTTCTACATCATGTCAGCTTCAATTCCTGTAAGGGGCTTTAAAACATTCTGACATAACCATAATAATCATAGAGTGCTTTGAATTCCTTTATCTCTGGGGAGATCAAAGCAACATGCAAATGATCTTTGAGGCATTTGTGTGAGGAAGGTAGCAAATGTTATTTTTATTCTATCCTGATCTAAATGGAGAAACTGAGGCACCAAGAGGCAAAGCAATTTAGAGTAATTCAGCCAAGAGAAGAGACAGGCATCGAGACACATACAGCCTTGCTAAGTATGATGGATGGCCTTTTCTCTTTCGCTAAGACTTTTTGTAACTGAGATAAAAATGATGAAGATATAAGGAAAGACAAACTAAGATAAAACATGAAAATTAACTCTTGTCATTTTTTCCTCTAACAGATTTTTCCAAAGGATCTTACAGATATGCACCCATGGTGGCATTTTTTGCATCTCATACATATGGAATGACTACACCTGGTCCTATCCTGTTTAATAACTTGGACGTCAATTATGGAGCTTCATATACTCCAAGAACTGGAAAATTCAGAATTCCATATCTTGGAGTATATGTTTTCAAGTACACCATTGAGTCATTTAGTGCTCATATCTCTGGATTTTTAGTGGTTGATGGAATAGACAAGCTTGCATTTGAGTCTGAAAATATTGACAGTGAAATACACTGTGATAGGGTTTTAACTGGGGATGCCTTATTAGAATTAAATTATGGGCAGGAAGTCTGGCTGCGTCTTGCAAAAGGAACAATTCCAGCCAAGTTTCCCCCTGTTACTACATTTAGTGGTTACTTATTATATCGTACATAAGTTAGTATGGAAAACAGACTATCACCTTTATTGAGAAACAGTCAGTGTTTTTATTTATCTTTGCTTGCACATCTGCTCTGTTTTGGTTTTTCTACAGGAAATGAAAACCAACTTCTTTTTTAATATGAGTAAACTTGTATGTCTGTTTATTTTATAAAATAATTTGAATATTTTTTGGATGTCTGAATACGAAAGAGTTCTTGATCCTAAAAAAATTTAGTGGCACAGAAAACAAAGTGAATTTGTTAGAATTTGTTTTTATTTCTTCGTTTTAAGTCATTGCAATGTAAAGTAATATTACAACATGTTAATCACACAATATTATCAGTTATAGTTTTCTTTCCAACAAAATACTTAACTTTTGTTACTTCCTGTATATAAACATATAACATACATTTTCTAGATTACAAATTCAAGTAAATTACTCAAAAAATGAAAATGGCTTTTGTAGACTTTTATTTTTACTCTTTACTGTTGAGTTGATCAATTTTACATAATTTTACATACTAAGATTTTTTTTTTTTTTGAGACAGAGTTTCACTCTTGTTGCCCAGGCTGGAGTGCAATGGCACTGCCATCTTGGCTCACCACAACCTCCACCTCCTGGGTTCAAGTGATTCTGCTGCCTCAGCCTCCCAAGTAGTTGGGATTACAGGCATGCACCACCATGCCTGGCTAATTTTGTATTTTTAGTAGAGATGGGTTTCTCTCCATGTTGTTCAGGCTGGTCTTGAACTTCTGACCTCAGTTGATCTGCCCACCTTGGCCTCCCAAAGTGCTGGGATTACAGGTGTTAGCCACCATGCCTGGCCAAGATTTTCATTCAGAGTCAAAATTAAGAAAGTTGAATTGAAAACTTGAAATATGCTTAACTATTGTTTTCTTCTTATAATTCTCTAATTATAACACAGTAATTGACATGTAGTTGGACATGTACAGTCAAGTCTAAGAATATATGAGTGGATCATTCCCCTCCCCTCCCCACAACATCTATATGGGGAGAAAAAGTCTTTTTCTAGTATGTGTTCTTCTATGGCAGTACCTGCCCTTCTTCTTCTAAAGGGTAAGTCATAATCTGTGTAATACTACAATTTATGGGGCGCTAACTATGCCGTTTCTCTTGTACATGTAATGTCTCATTCCTCACAATAACCTTTGTAAAGTGGGCATGATGACCATGATTTTTAGAGTTGAAGAACCTAAGACACAGAGACCAAGGCCCATGAGCTAATAGGGCTGAGGCAGGGTTTGGAATCAGGCCATGTCTTCTCCAGAGCCCACGTTCATCCTTTCTCTATATTGACTCCCACAGACATGCCAAATTCTATTTAACTAATCTTTTAGCAGTGGGCATTTGTGTTCTCTCCCATTTTTTATTATTACAATATTACTGTAGTGAACATGCTTAAAAGTACATTCCTTAGATATTTGATGCAATGTTTCTGGGAAGAACAGATTTTCATGAGTAATAATAAAAATAATAATTAAAAAAGTTTTAGTATGGTAAGTCTTTTTTATGAATGGATTTTAGTGATCACAATAGCATAATGAATTACATATTCATCTATGAAATTTGTGCTACATATTATTACTCATATACATGTATCAGAAGCACATATAAGTCAAGTAATTTTCCTGGTATTATAGCCAATGATGGAGAATTTCTGGACAAAGGATGGAGATAACTTTCCATTTTGATAGGTACAACCAATCTATAGTCTTATCAATATGAAAAACTGCTCTTTATACCCCACACGTCCTCATCAAAATTAACAATTTTTGAAATATTTCCAGTCTTGAAGATGAAAGTAGTAGCTTCTATTTATAGCAGATACTTGAAAATGTTTCAAATTTGCCAAAACTAGAAAGCATACATCCATACAAAGACTTGTACGTAAATGTTCATAGTCATTTTATTTGTAATAGCTGAAAACTGGGAATCATCCACATGTCCAGCAACAGACAAATGGTTAAGCAAAATTTCACATATACACACAATAGAGTACAACACCTGTGAATTTCATAATAATTATGCAGAAGATTTTGAAATGCAGTCTAACAAACTTGGTTAACTCTGCAAGGAGGAACTCTAAAGTAAGTATTGTCCATCAGAATGTACTGTGTTGGGTCAAAATAATAAGGCCAAAATCTTTGGCCAAATGACTCAAGCTCCTTGGGAGCTGGGTAGGCTGTGAAGTCTCCTCTCAAACCAGTTTTGGTAACCCAGGTCAGACTTGTTCAAGAGCTTCTAAAAATAAGACTTGCAATTTGGCTGGAGTTATCCCAGCGCTCAGGTACTGAGGGAATGTGTTCTCTTTCTAGATCCACACTTCATACCCTAGCCTCACTTAGTACTAGATTCAGGCTACCAAAGAAAAGTGTGATCTAAGAGTTGAAATTGACAGCTGGATGCATTAGTCCATCCTCGCATTGCTATAAAGAACTACGTGAGACTGGGTAATTTATGAAGAAAAGAGGTTTAATTGACTCACATTTCCACAGGCTGTACAGGAAGCATGGCTGGGGAGGCCTCAGGAAACGTATAATCGGCAGAAGGGGAAGGGGAAGCAGGCATGTTTACGTGTCTGGAGAAGGAGGAAAGGAGAGCAGTGGGAGGTGCCACATACTTTTAAACAACCAGATCTCACGAGAATTCACTTACCATCAGAAGAGTAGAAAGGGGGATGGTCTACCCTCATGGTCCAATCACTTCCCACCAGGCCCCTCCTTCAACACTGGCGATTATAATTTGATATGATATTAGGGCTGGGACATAATTCAAACCATGTCACTGAATGACTGACCATTTTTATCCTGTTATGTGTAAACGTTTCATTTTCAAAAACATTTAAAAGGTTCTTATGATATTTTCAGTCCTTGCCTAAAAATTTACTATAATCTTAATTTTCAAAATTTTATTTATTCAAGTACTCATAGATTAAAATATAGTTTTTTCTTTCCAAATAAACTTTTCACCATAGATTTCAGTGATTTCATTATATTGTTTTTCTTTACTATTATCAGAACAGAAGGAAGTAAATCATTTAACAATGTTCATCATTGCTATGTTCAATATAATTTGATTTTTAATTAGATAATAACATTTAGCATTAAGTAATACTTTGGTGTTTGGAAATATAATTTTTAATATTATTCTTTATTCTTAAATGGATTTGGAGAATATACAATTAAAGAGCAAATTGCCACCAATAGCCAAGAGACATTATAGCAACTTTTAAGTTGCTATGAACTCGCTTGGCTCTATTTTTGAAGCCATATAATATAAATCAGAGATAATTTAGTATCGTATTTTTAATTGATATATTCAAACTTATACATGTAGAAAAAGTATAGCACTGGAACTTTTCTTGATTTCGTCTATGGAGATAGCCAAGTACTTTGAATATTATTTTGCAGATTCAATTTCAGAGCCCTTCTCTCTCACAATATCTTCCTGCCCCACCAGCTCCTGAAGTACACCAAGTCACTAATTACTGATGAAAATCGCAAATCCATTCACTTATTAATATTTAATAAGTACCTAATTATATACCTAATTGGTACATAATATAGGAGGCATGATAAGTAAATTATATATAGCAAATAACAAAAAAATATAAAGTAAATATAATTTATTCATATACTTTACTTATTATATATATAAATTGTATATGTATAAATATATAAAGTACAGACAAATGTTGCATTTGAAATACAGAATCCAGGGTCGTGATGTCATTTACTACCACCAGAATCATGGATAACTCTGTAAGAATGAGAAATTTATGTCTTTAGTAGCCACCTGCCTCTTTTTTTTTTTCCACTGCTGATCAATCTTCTATTACCTCCTTTTGGACTGTTCCAGGAATTGAGAGACTTCATATTCAAAGCCATGAGTGCCTACAATTGTTCTTTTATTTTATTTTTAAGACGGGGTCTCATTTTGTCACCCAGGTTGGAGTTCGGTGGTTTGATCTTGGCTCACTGCAACCTCTGCTTCCTGGGTCGGAGCAATTCTCCTGCCTCAGACTCCTGAGTAGCTGGGATTACATACGTGTGCCACCATTCTAGGCTAATTTTTGTATTTTTAGTAGAAACGGGGTTTCACCATGTTGGCCAGGCTGGTCTTGAACGCCTGACCTCAGGTGATCCACCCACTTCAGCCTCCCAGAGTGCTGGCATTATAGGCTTGAGCCACTGCTCCCAGCCTGCAATTATTCTTTCTTACTCTTTTCACCAAACTCTCAATTTGGAAGAATAAACTAATATTGGTTAGTTATTAAGAAATGATTAAAATAAGCCATCTTGATTTTCAGTTGGCTTGTTTTTTAGTGCACTTAGAGATAACTTTTTGGTTGTTGTTCATGTTTCAAAATATAAATTTACTAACTCTTGTTAGAAACCTTGTAAGCCATACATAGTATTTGTCTTCATCAAAGGTTATTTTCAATGTAGCAAAATTTTTCTCATTATTCAAAATTTTGTCTATCATTCATCATTGCAAGGCACCTGTGGGATACATTAAAACAAAAATACAGGCCTTCCCTTCCTAGAGTGTACAATTTAGTTGGGTTGCTCTCCTGTGTGGAAGGCAGGGATGTTTGCTTATTTCCTGTCCCTGTGATTTCAAACTGAGGGTTTTGTCAACAGGCTGGGGAGTGTTATTAAGAAGCTTCCCTTGAGTGCTTTTACCACAGCTCAGTGAGAATTCTCAATGAGCTATACTGCATTTGTGTTCAGAGAAAACAACAGTAAAGTAGTATTTATTTCTCTGGGCTGACATCCTAATTATACAATCTAAAACTCTGGGAAAAGTCCAAATTTTGGAGTTTTTATTATATTATGAACTGCTTCATAGACTTTCAAAGCCAAGGCTTTAGTCAAAACACTTTTCAGATTCCAACTATTTAAGTTAGTTTGGGTTGACACAACAAAATTCCATAGTCTGGGTGGCTTAAACAACAGATATTTATTTCTCACAGTTCTGAAGGCTGACAAGTTCAAGATCAAGCTGCCAGCAGATTTGGTGTCTCTAGTGAGGTCCCTTTTCCTAGCTTATAGAGGGCAAAAGGCTGCCTTCTCATTGTGTCTTCACATGCGGAGAGAGAAAGAGGAGAAGAAAGGGCGAGAGTGGGAGACGGAGAGGAAGAAGGAGCATGAGAAAGTGGAGAGCACTTGAGTGTTCTGATGTCTCTTCCTTCTTTTAAAGACACTAATCCTGTCACAGAGCCCACCCTCATGACCTCATCTAAACCTAATTAATTCCCAAAACCCCACCTCCAAATACCATCACATTATACGTTAGAGCTTCAACATACAAATTTGAGGGAGGGAGGGAACACAAATATGCAGTGTACAGTATCAAGTGTTGAATGTAGTAATATCTAGAACGGTGTTTTAAAACATTCTTTGCATAGCTTTTAAAATATCAGTTCATAGTAGATCCTAGTTGTAACATGATTTTCTATTAGTTAGATTCAAATAAACATTTATATCAAGCCCATTGAAGATAACAGTGAAAATGCTACATGAAATTATCTTAAACTTGGTGTTTTTTTAAATGTATTATTTGGATTCAATATTTATTTGGATTTCCTTTTTTTGATTCATACTAATAATCATATCTACTCATTAATAGTGAAAATAGTACGTGATGCAACCCGAGGAATGGGTATTCTTATAAATATACCTTTACTCTCGTAATTTCAAGCCACTCATAAAGAAATTGACTTATTAAATTCCTCTTACCAGAATACAGACGATTATGGATAGTTTTTATTATTTTTATAATTTACTTCCCCTCATTTATGTTTGCTGCCACTATCATCTTCAAAATATGTAATTATGCATAATATATATAAAGAGAACCGCATGTATTTTTTATCAATATGAAATTTGTGAATTAGGGATGACTGTAATTTACCAGACAATATATGTAGGAAAAATACATTTATTTGTGCTTCCAAAGCCTTTCTAAAGGTGATTTAAGGTAATTTGCATTGAGAAAAATATTAAACTTATCCAAAGACATTTAGTTGCTGTTTATATATCAAATATATCTCAAAACCATGGTCATTCCTTATCATAACTTCTTAGGTATATTCATATGCATTAATTTTTATGATTTGTCATAGAGTAACCTTGTTATTAACAAAAAATAACCTACAAAGATTCCTCCCACAGTCTCAAACCCTTTTTCAATTCTCTACCCTTTTGCCTACCTCACCATCGTAGCTTTTCTATTTTATTGAATATATTTAGATCTCTTTATTCCAGCTGAAGAGGAAGCTAAATAGTGTAGAAGTTATTCTGCAGATGAAATTCAAAGACCCTCCAGAGATTGCATGTCTTTTTAATGTGACTTTTGCTGCCCTTTCTGAATCTTGTAATTAAATCCCTTGAACCTTGATTCTATTTTATATATTAATGCTATTTCCTTTAAATGGTCAGCAGACTGACAGATCGTCAATGAGTTTTACTCTATCACAGAGCTCTTTGTTAACAGCAAGCTAGGTAATCTACCCCATGTAATGAAGAGAAGAATAAACGAAGGTGGAGGGAAGAATAAACAAACTGCATTTCTGTATAATTGTGGCTTCTTTCTTCCTATGTGGTACACTCAGAGGAGAACATCTGTTTGAGAGAAAGAAACCATGATTATTACCAACAACACAACTCCATGCTCTAAAGGCATTCTTGGGTATCACAAAACAACCTTTAAATTTAAGAAATACGTTGTAGGTATCATTGGAACAATACTAGTATCTGCAAACTGATTCTATAATCTATTCTGAAGAATAAGTATATTAAAATGTCCGCAGAGCACTTTAAAAATTTCATGGGGCCACATACCAATTGCTCATCAATAAAGTTCTTGGCACTGCAGCTGGTGGAAAAAACATTGAGTTAGGTAGATGCTCAGAACATGGTGGAAATAGAGAAAGAATTAAACGTCTTAAATTCGTTTAAAAAATCTTAGAAAGTTATAAAACTTAGAAAACATTCTAGTAAAATTTATTTTACACACCTTAATGGAGATATATATGAATTTTTAAACATCAATCTCAAAACTACCTCTAATTTTTTTTTTAATCTGAAGAGGTAAAATATGACATCTATATTTGATTAATGCTGTCATCTTCATTGAATTAAGCCTACAATGAAGACATTGAATTTATTAAGATATCCTCATTCTGGGTCTTAACAAACAGCTACTACATGCCTTAGCTATACCCTAACACACTGATGCAGTTTTGCCCACAAGATATGACTTCTTCACACTTTAAACTAAAATCCTAAGCACCTCCACCAATTGAACAGACACATCTTGGCCAAGGGGACCCCAGAGAAACCATCCTGGCCATGACAGGATGGAAAGCCAGACTTGCCTTGTTATACAGAAACATGACATTTTCCGTGACCTTTTTGTGGGCCTCACAACAGAGGTACCTCGCTTACTCAGCCCAGTCCTTCACAGGAGGGTGAGCACGCAGGTGAACAAATACAGGAGCTGGGGCAAGTGCTTCTGGGCACCAGCAGGAGCAAAACTCCACGCAGGCCCTGTGACAGCATCTCAGGGGGAGTACCCACAACGCCCGAAGTTTCAGAGGGGTGTGTTACAGTGAACTTTTTTAGCTTTGCAATCTGTGGATGACTTAAAGTGTTAAACAGCTTGATGTACCCTCTGCCTTTCTACGTGAGGCTGTTGCTCTCCGCCAGTGACAGCAGAGCGTCGGTGTGACAGTCTTTAGCATCCACATCTCTGACACCTGAGCTCTTGTTCAGTGCCCAGGAAAAATCAGGTTGCACAGATGAATTAAAGGGTGGTGAATGAGGAGGATTTTATTGCTAATGGAAGTGGCTCTCAGTGGAAAGGCGAGCTGGAAAGGCGATGCAGAGGGAAGATATTCTTCCCCTGAAGTCCGGCCGTCTCCACCCAGACCCTTCTCTGAAGTCCTGCCATCAAGCTGTCCCTCTGAAGTCAAACTGTTTCTCTCTGATGTTCAGCCACTTCTCTTCTCCCCTTCTCTGCTCTCTGCCAGTGGAGCCTGGGGTTTTTATGGTTACAGGCTGGGGGGCAGGGCAGGCCAGGGATGGTTTTGGAAAAGGCAGCATTGGATCGGGAAAACGGGGATGTGAAGTTCTCATTTTGGGCCAAGGTTCCAGGCTTGAGGGTGGGACCCTTGGCAGGAATCCCGCTCTTTTCTGCCTAGAATTTATCTGCCTTCTGTCCCTATCAATACCTCCTCTCTTTTGTGGTCTAGACAAAACAACTGACCAGCATTAATGTTAAAATAGAGATCACAAGACTGACAGAGAATAGACTCTTTGTGGCAATAAAATACCAAATTATAAACAGCAGCTAGGGCCATGCCAGGCAAGGGTTAAGTCATGCACCCCTAAACTTAAAGAATGAACTATGTTTTAACTGCCACAAGGGTTTCTTTTTTTTTTTTTTTTTTTGGGTGTTGTTTTTTGTTTTTTATATCAACTGAACAAGCACTGGCCTTGAGTTAAGCAAAATAAAAACAATCTGCAAATCTACCATATGCTGACTAACTGACCCTTGGCCCCTGCTCCACAAGCTGTAACTACAGCTTTGACTGGACAAGAGATTGATTTCAGTAACTGTCTCCTGGTAAGACCATTGACCATTGACTGGTTATGGCTGAGTGCCCCTGTATCTCTCCTTCATCTTTTGATGTATAGGGCCTAATTGTAACACATTTAAATGTTAAGTTGCACCCCAAGGTAAACAGGGATCATATATTACATGGGTGCTTGTTTCATACTCATGTGTCAAGACCACCTTCATGAATATTCATAGCTTCTCCTATAACCTGTTGAATATGTATGTTTGGTCAACCTTTTCAACTTAAAACCTTGTCTTACCCCTCCTGCCCGCAAAGTTCCTGCAGATGACTTCAGCGGGAGGCACACTTCCAAGCCTGCCAGATGGCCACCTCGCAAGGCTGTAACCTTTTACAAGAAATAAAGTCTCCCTTTCTTGTGATTGTTTTAGATTAACAACACCAATGGAGAAATTGACTTGGCAAATGACCCTGTAAGAAAACTGTTTTCAATAGGGCCAAATGGTTCCAGCCTCAGTGGGAATGATCACGTTCAACAATGAATAATAATGCAGAATTGATTTTGCCATTTTCTTTTTGAAGTGGACTTTACCCAGAGTGACTAATCTTCCTTATATCACTACATTTTTAAAGGCATAATATCATTTTTTCTACAGTTGTAAAATCTAAAGCAACACAAACTTCAGAAACAAACCTGGATTTTTTTTTCCCTATTGTTTTTCATCTTCTCGTGGCTACCTGGCAGAAGTTAATAACAAAGGCAAGAAAAAGAACAAGAATTAGAGGTAGGAGGCAAAAGAACAGAACAGAAATAAGGAGGAGGAAGAGGAAGGAAAGTGGAAAAAAGAGGAAGAGAAGGAGGATGACAATGAGAGAAAGGAGGAGGTGAATGAGAAGGAGAAAAAACTACAGTTGCCGGGTGCTATGGCTCACAACTGTAATCCCAGCTTTTAGGGAGGCAGAGGTGGGAGGATAGCTTTAGCCCAGGAGTTCGAGACCTGCCTGGGCAATATAGAGAGACCCCGTTCTCTAAAAAAAAAAAACACTACAGTTGATCCCCTCTGCATCAAAAATCTGCATGAAAATTTTGACTCCCAAAAAACTTAACTACAATAGGGTACTGTTGACGAAACCCTTTTCAATAACATAAAGAGTTGATTAGACCATATTTTGTATGTTTTATTATATACCATATTTTTACAATAAAGTAAGCTAGAGAAAAGATTATTAAGACATTCATAAGGAGGAGGAAATATATGTATTATTCATTAAGTGAAAGTGGATCATCACAAAGGTCTTCGTCCTCCTCTTTACATTCAGTAAGCTGAGGAGGAAAAGGAAGAGGAAGGGTTGGTCTTGCTCTCTCCAGGGTGAGGGTGACAGAGGCTTAAGAAAACCTGTGTATAGGCCAGGGGCAGTCGCTTATGCCTGTAACACCAGCAGTTTAGAAGGTCGAGGGGGCTGGATTGCTTGAGCCCAGGAGTTTGTGATCAGCCTGGTCAACATGGTGAAACTCTGTCTCTATTTTAATTTTTTAAAAGTTTTGAAAAGAAAACCTGTGTATAGTTGGACCCACACAATACAAACCTATGTTGTTCAAGGGTCAACTGTATATCCAAACTGGTAAACTGGTCCATGTTAAGAGATAAAGGGTGGGCAGACACAGTGTGACATAGTGTAGCAGAGTGAAAGCCACAGAGATGTAAGATACTGGTACCATTTTATCAACCTCCCTCTAGCCTAGATGATGTAAAAAACTAGCAGAGGAAATCTATAATAAGAAACCATTTCTGTCTCTACTCACTCCAGTTGCCATTTTGAAAACTTGCAAATTCATCTTGTGCACATTTTGAGACATACTTCTGAACACATTTTAAGTCCATCCTTTAGACTTTGTGAAATTGCCATTCTGCAACAGATGCTGGCGAGGTTGCAGAGGAAAAAGAACACTTTTACACTGTTGATGTGAGTGTAAATTAGACCAACTATTGTAGAAGACAGTGTGGTGACTCCTCAAAGACCTAGAGGCAGAAATACCATGTGACTCAGCAAGCCCATTAGTGCATATAAGCCCGAATGAATGTAAATAATTCCATTATAAAGATACATGAAAATGTATGTTCATTGGAGCACTATTATTCACAATAGCAATGACATGCAATCAACCTCAATGACCATCAATGATAGACTGGATAAAGAAAATGTGGTACATATACACCATGTAATACTATGCAACCATAAAAAGGAACAAGAGTATGTCCTTTACAGGGACATGGATGGAGTTGGAAGCCATTATCCTCAGCAAACTGACAGGGGAACAGAAAACCAAACATTGCATGTTCTTACTTACAAGTGGGACTTGAACAACGGAACACATGGACTCACAGAGGGGAATAACAAACACTGCAGCCTGTTATTAGAGGTGGGGGAGTTGGGCAGGAGAGATCAGGAAGAATAACTAATGGATGTTGGGCTTAATACCTAGGTGATGAGATAATCTGTGCAACGAACCACCATGGCACACGTTTACCTATGTAACAAACCTGCACATCCTGCACATATACCCCTGAACTTAAAATAAAAGTTGAAAAAAAAAATAAATTATCATTCTGTGAGTAACTTAATACTGTAAGCACCCAAGGGGTTCCCCCTGTCGTCAAGACAGGAGAATTGCAATAGAGAAAGAGTAATTCACACAAAGCCAGCTATGCAGGAGACTGGAGTTTTATTTTTACTCAAATCAGACTCCCTGAGCATTCAGGAAGCAGAGTTTTTAAGGATACCTTGCTGGGCTGGTGGGGAGCCAGTGAGCTAAGAGTGCTGATTGGCCAAGGCTGAAATCTTAGGGAGTCAAAGCTATCTTCTTGTGCTGAGTCCGTTCCTGGGTGGGTGCCACAAGATCAGACAAACCAGTTTGTTGATCTGGGTAGTGCTAGCTGATCCATCAAGTGTAGGGTTTGCAAAAATATCTCAATCACTAAATTTAGGAGCAGCTTAGAGAGGGTCAGAATTGTATAGCCTCCAGCTGCATGACTTCTAAACTATAATTTCTAATCCTGTGGCTAATGTTAGTCTAGTCCCCAGGCAAGAAGGAAGTCTGCTTTGGGAAAGGCTGTCTTTGTTTAAACTACAAACTAAGTTTCTTCTAAAGTTAGTTAAGCCTATGGTCAGGAATGAACAAGGACAGCTTAGAGGTTAAAGGCAAGATGGAGTCAGTTAAGTTAGATCTCTTTCACTGACTCAGTCATAATTTTGCAAAGGCGGTTTCAATACTAGCTTCACGAACTAGGAAAGAAAAGGATAAGGATTGTGCTTCCATTTAAAAAATTATTTGTGATTACATGTTCTCATTTATTTCCCTCTTAATTCTTGAAACCTGGCAATTTGCCTAACGAGAAAAAAAAACTTACCATTTCCGTAAATTTTCTTTTAGTGATATCCTAAGATTATTTCCTGGTACAATGTGATTATTTGTGCATTTGTTCAGCATACTCCTTGAAGTTGCATGAGGCAGCTCTGCCCTTTAAAACAAAACACATAAATGGGTAAAAATGGGTATTTTTCATAAATGGATCTTAAGCTCTCATAATGGGATTGCTAAATTTCAACACTAGCATTGCTATTGACTTAAAGTAGGAAGTTAGCAAATGCATTTAAACTTTTCTGTTTTCTGAGTTCTAAATGTAGGGGAAATGGCCTATGAATTTTTAAAAATTTCTTAGAATAGTGGCTTTAGGCCGGGCACGGTGGCTCACGCCTGTAATCCAAGCACTTTTGGAGGCCAAGGCAGGTGGATCACCTGAGGTCGGGAGTTCAAGACCAGCCTGACTGAGACCCCGTCTTAAAAAAAAGAGGGGAAAAAAAGAAAGAATAGTGGCTTTAAAATGAATCTTCACTGAATTCAGTTGACCCTTAGTATAAAATATGTTCTTACAAATATTCATCAGAAAGTAATTTTTAATAATATGTATTCCTCTCCTTCCCAAAATGCTCT
>CAUYLG010044225.1:0-32588 GCA_963573385.1 Cacajao melanocephalus | reverse complement strand
CAAATGTAAATTTGGTCTTTTCACATAGTCCCATATTTCTTGGAGACTTTGCTCATTCCTTTTTACTCTTTTTTCTCTAATCTTGTCTTCTCGTTTCATTTCATTAAGTTGGTCTTCGACCTCTGATATCTTTTCTTCTGCGTGATCAATTCAACTGTTAAAACCTGTGCATACTTCATGAAGTTACCATTTTGTGTTTTTCAGTTCCATTAATTCACTTATATTCCTCTCTAAATTATCTATTCTCGTTAGCATTTCATCAAACCTTTTTTCAAGGTTCTTAGTTTCTTTACATTGGGTTAGAAGATATTCTTTTAGCTCACAGAAGTTTCTTATTGACCACTTTCTGAAACCTAATTCTGTTAATGGAACGCACTAATTCTCCATCAGGCCTTGTTCCCTTGTTGCTGAGGAACTGCGATCCTCTGTAGAAGGAAAGGCATTCTTCTTTTGGGTATTTTCAGCCTTTTTACGCTGGTTTCTTTCCATCTTTGTGGATTTATCCACCTGTCGTCTTTGTAATTGGCGACTTTCAAACTGGGTCTCTGAGTGGATGTCCAACTTGTAGATTCTCAGTGCCAGAATCTGGGCAACCCACTGCGCCAGCTAAAACAGCTGTGTTGAGATTCGTGGTGCTTTTCTGCCCGGGAATCTCCAGTCTGGCTTCCCTCTTCAGTCCCTTTTTCAATCAGCTGAATGGGCGACCCTGCCTTCCTGGAGCTCCAAACGTGGACCAAAAGGGGACCCAGTCCCGTTTACTCTGCACCGAGCACTGCCGCGCCAGGGCACCGGCAAAACCGCTGAGCCGGCCACAAAAGTCTCGCTGGCGACCCGTAGGGCTCCTCCGCTGGGAATCTCCCAGTCCGTGAGCAACAAAAATTCGTCTGAAAGTGTCGCGTCCACTCGTTCTCTACACTTTCACTAGGAGCCACAATCCTAAGCTGCTAGCAATCAGCCATCTTGGATCTCTCTCCCTAAATCTCATTTCTTTCTGGTGGGAATGAAAAATGGCACAGCCACTTTGGAAGGCAGTTTGGCAGTTTATTGCGAAACTAAACTTACTATTTCCATATGATCTAGTTATATTCCTTGATATTTACACATGGAGAATTCTTAAATGCATATTAGTGAAAAAAGCCAACTTGAAAAGCCATTGTACTGTACATTTACAAATATATGACATTTTGGAAAAGGCAAAACAAAGGAGACAGTAAAAAAGTTCAGTGATTGGCAGGGATTGGGGAGAGGGAGGGATGAACAGGCAGAGCACAGATTTCTCAGGCATTAAAAATAGTCTGTACGGGGCACTGGGCGCAGTGGCTCACACCTGTAATCCCAGCAATCTGGGAGGCTGAGGTGGGCAGATCACTTGAGGTCAGGAGTTGGGAGACCAGCCTGGCCCACATTGTGAAACCCTGTCTCTATTAAAAATACAAGAAATTAGCCAGGTGTGGTGGCATGCGCCTGTACTCCCAGCTACTCAAGAGGCTGAGGCACGAGAATCGCTTGAATTTGGGAGGCAGAGATTTCAGTGAGCCGAGGTCACACCACTGCACTCCAGCCTGGGTGACAGAGTGAGACTCTGTCTAAAAAAAAAAAAAAAAAAAAAAAAACTCTGTATAAGAGTTCAAGACCAGCCTGGGCAACATAGTGAGACTCCATCTTTATAAAAAATTTAAAAAATGTAGCCAGGCATGATGGCATACACCTGAAGGGAGGCTGAGGTTGGAGAAGTACTTGAAGCCCAGGAGTACAAGGCTGCAGTGGGCCGTGATCATGCCCTGTCTCTGAAAAAAAATATTCTGTATGATATTATAATGGTGGATATATGTCATTATACCTACAAAATGTGCAACAGCAAAAGTGAACCCTAAATTAATGGCTTTGGGTTAAGAGTATATTCTAGACACAGATCCTTTATCAGTTATGTGATTTTCAAATATTTTCTCTCATATTTATCTCAGTTTTCATTCTCTTTATGGTGTCTTTCAAAAACTAGTCCTCAGGTTTGATAAAGTTCAATTTATTTATTTTATAAATCATGCTTTTAGTATCTTGCCTGAGAAATATTTTCCTAACTCCTGGTCACAATGATTTTCTCCAGTGTTTTCTTCTAGAAATTTTATAGTTTTAGGTTGACATTTAGGTCTGTTATGCATTAATCTTTATTAGGGTGCAAGATAATGGTCACAATGTTTTTTAGTGGATACCCAATTTCTTTAGCATAATATGTTAAAAAATTATTTTCCCTTGAGGGGTCATTGCGCTGTTGCTGAAAATCAGTTGACTGTGTACGTGTAGGTCTATGTCAGAACTCAATTCTGTTATATTCATCTATATTTTCCCTGTCTCCAAAACCACTTGACTATTCTAGGTTTAGTAGGTTAGAAATCAGACACTATGAGGAGCCAAACTTTACCCACTATTTCAAAATTGTGTTGGCTGGTTTACCTTCTTTGCCTTTTCATATACATTCTAAATTCTACTTGGATGTGTCTACCAGAATTCCTACAGAAGTTGTAATTGTAATTGTGTTCAAGTATTCTTATTTCTTGCTTACTTCTATCAGTAACTGAAAGGGGAATGTTGAACCCTATACTATACTCCTGGTTTTGTATTTTTCTACTTTAAGTTCTATCAGTTTTCAATTAATGTGTATGAAGCACTTTTGTTTGATATGCACACATTTATGACTATCTTCTTGTAAACTGATTCTATTATGTAATATTCTTCACTATTCTTGCCATTATTAACTTTATTTGAAATCTACTTTGTGAAATTTTATTGAAACTTTTCCAATGTCCTTTTGAATAGTATATGCTTTTATTACTTATTTCCATCCTTTTATCTTTAGTCCATCTCTGCCTTTATAGTTACAGTGGTGATTTTCTACAGGCAGTAGCTGTTTTGTTTTTTGACTTTTTAGCCAGTCTCACAATTCCCTTAATTGGTGAGTTCACACCTAATAAATTTGTTATAATTTTCAAATGATTAAATAAACTTTCTAATATTCTCTTTGTTCACTCTTTTAAAAATGTTTTTTCTTCCTATTTTATGATTGTTTTACCTACACTATTGGCTTAATTTTTATGCCTTTTAAAAACTTTCATGACTGCCCTACATTTTGTATTATACATCTTTAATTCATTAGTGTGTACTACAAATAATATTGCCTCACTTAGGCTATAATAACCTTAGGTTACAATTCTTCCATCCTATCCTTAATGTTTGTTTTGTAACATATTTTGCGTTCACATATACTATTAATAGACAAGACAGTGTGTGTTTACAGAGTTATATTATAGAGGAATTAGAGATGTTTTTGAAAAGGTATGCACACTTTATTATTTCATTTCCAGTACTCTTCATATCTTCTTGTAGGCCCACATTTCTTTCTCATATTGTATTCTTTCTGCCTGGAGAACTTTAGCATTTATGGTAATGCAGAACTTCCGGTAATGCATTCTCTGTTTTTGTTTTCTAAAAAAAAAAAATCTAATTTTTGTTATTAAAAATTATCTTCACTTGGTATGGAATTCTTGTTGACAGATACTATTTTTTGTTTGAGCACATTAAGGATGTCACTATATTATCAGGCTTGAAGCGTTTCTGTTGAAAACTGTCCTATGATTTATATCTTTTTTTCCCCTCTTTATATGGTGGTTCTTTTCTTCTGACGGCTTTAAGTTTTTATTATCTTTATTTTTTAAAGGTTTAAATATCATATGTCTAGGGCTTGTGTGTATTGTGTTTGGTTTGGTTTTTATTCAGCTTTAAGTATGCTTGGCCTGTTGTGATTTTGTGGCTGTCAATTCTGGAAAGTTGTCAACCATTATTTCAAATATTTCTCATGCCCAGTTTTCTTTCTGAAATTCTATTTATACCTATGTTAGACTGTTTGATATTGTCTGGTACCTCTTGAATGCTCTATTTTCTCTCCTTTTTATTTTCTCCTTGAACTTGAGTTTGGATGAATTCTCTGATCATTTTTCAATTTCACTGATTCCTTCCTTGGCTGTTTCAGGTCCACAAATTAACCTTTTCAAGTGGTTCTGCTCTATTACTCTGTTTTTGGTTTTCTAGCACTTCCTTTGATTCTTTCTTATACTTTTCACCTTTCTGCTGAAATTACTTATCTGTTCATGTATGTTGTCCACTCTTCCAATAGACAATGTAGTATATTAATGATATTTATTTTAGCTTTTCTGTCTGATAAATTCCATCATCTATGTTACATCTGGATCTAGTTCCTTCCATTTGCCTTGTCTCTTACCAGTCTTTTTCCTTGATTTCTTGTATGCCTTATTTTTGTTGTTGAAAGCAAGTTTGCGATGAGTATTGAGAAACTAAGGAAACGTATGTACAAATACACACACATACTATATACATACGTATAGATAGACAGATACTACATGTGTATAACATATACACACACTCTCTGGACATGGGCAGGAGTTTAACTCGACTCCAGATTCATCTCTATGATTTACACTACATTAACCAAGCAAGCATCACTTTCCATACTGTATCAGGCCATTCTTGCACTGAAATAAAGAAAGACCTGAGACAACATAATTTATAACGAAAAGAGGTTGAATTCACCCACAGTTCTTCAGGCTTTATCTAAAGCATGATGCTAGCACCTGCTCAGCTTCTAGGCAGGCTTCAGGAAGCTTACAATCATGGTAGAAGGCAAAGGGGAAGCAGGCATGTCACACGGCAAAAGCAGGAGCAAGAGAGACAGAATGGAAGGGGGTTCCAAGTACCTTTAAATGACCAGGTCTCCTAAAAATTCACTCACTGTTCTGAGGACAGCACCAAAGGGATGGTCCTAAACCATTTATGAGAAGTCTACCCCCATGATCCAGTCCCACCTCCAACAGTGGGGACTGCATCTGAACATGAGACTTGGGCAGGGACAAATCCACAAACCGTATCACACACTCCTGCCTCTCTTCTTGTTACTCGTCCTGCAGACCACCGTTACCTACAGACCATTGTAGCCTACTGAGGTGCGGAAAGGTGAGATTTCCTCTTTTTCTAATTCAACCTCAGCCCCAGAACTGTGTCCAGGGACCTCAGGAATGGGCGGCTCAGTGGTCCTGCCTTACCCATAGCTGTAGGTTAGATCAGCGCAATTTCCTGCCACTGTTCCAGCAGTAGAGGGTTTTTTAGCCTTCCCTAGATGAAAATGGTTTTCAGGGTGCCCTAAGGACAATAATGTTGGCCCATCCCTCGGGAGTTTCAGTGTTTTCTTCTTTCAGAGATAGGTAGAAGGGATTTAGGTGAGATCTCCTACCTTTATTACAGTGGCTGCTCTTCCAACACCCTAGGCTGTACCATGAGGGTAACTTTCTCAGAAATTTTTTTTGTAAGGCCTAAGAAAAAGAACCTCTGACTTCATGCAAATTCCCCTTGTGTCTTGACCTCAGGGGTTTAATGTTGTCTTCTAAGCCTGAATTCAGCTTTCAATATTTGTTAAAAGGTTCAGCTGAAATTTTTTACCAGTGTCCAACAGCATCTTCCCCAGTTAAACAAGTGGTTACTTCCTTTTTCTTAGAAATGATTTGTCTTTTCTTAGATTCTGCATCAATTGGTTGTTCTATGATCTCAGTTCTCTAATAGGCTCGAGAAAAATTACGAATCTTGAGAATGTCACATTTTTTCTTGTTGTTTTAACATTGTGATGATGTTTCAGCCTTCGGCATCCTACAGGAAAGCCAGAAGTCCAGTTCATTTTTTGTTTATTGTAGTCAGAATATACTTTCTAAAATGTATCTAATTTATCTTCTTGATTAAAATCCTTCTAAGATTTCTCATTGCCTTTAGGATTAGAAGGACACTTATTAATATGACATAGAATCCTCTACATCATATATTACAAAATACCCTTTTGTGTATCACCATCCAGGCTATTAACTTGTTTTCTCTCTCTCTCTCAAGTTATCTATTCATTCCTATATCTGGTCTTTTGCATTTATTGTTCCATCTGCTTCAGAACTGCCCTACTGTTACCAAGAGTCCCTTCTATGGGTAATTACCAGGTAGCAGACATTTTCCATGTTTGTACGGAGTATGGCATGCTGTGCTTAATCTTAAAACTCAGATCACTCCAGGACAAATTTCTCCCACCACCCCAAATTGTTATGTCGTAATTTCGCTCATTCTGTTTGTGCTATTCTCTTTTCACCCTGGTTTTCTCTTATGCAATTCAAATTAGTCTTTACCTGTCTGTCTTCATCTTATACACCAGAAATTATGTCTTCCTTTCTCTCATTTTATTGTTCATGGAAAAACTATGTAAAATATTTTAAAGAGGTTTATTCTGAGCCAATCTGAGTGATCATAGACTGAGGAAAATACAAGCTCAAAAAGCTTTGTGTAAGTGGTCCCAAGGTGGTGAGATTACAGTTTGGTTTTTTAATATATTTCAGGAGGCAGAAGTTACAGGTAAAGACATGTATCAATACATACAAGGGTAGACACTGGTTTCGCTTGAAAACGTGAAATATCTTGAAGCGGGGCTTACAGGTTTTTGGTAAATTCAGAGGTTATTTAATTTGTAATTTTGTATTTAATTTGGTTAAAGGAGTAAGGCTCTGTCTAAAACTTGGAATCAGCAGAAAGGAATGTCTAAGTTGAAATAAGAATGTTATGTCAGAATCAGCCACAATATACTGGGTCAAAATGATGTATTTAGCCAGACTGATGTCCTCTAGGCGTGACTTAGCCCTGCCTTGCATGGCCTTTAGTTTTGTTTACAATATGATACCTAATTGCCACAAGGAGTCTTTTTTGTCAGTCTTTTGGACTCTATTTTGAAATTAATTGTGGTCAGTTGTGTCTAAACTCCAAAAGGGAGGTGGTGTGACAACGCCTGTCCCGTCCGACTCCCTTCCCACTGCAGCCAGGAGCTCAGTGTCTACGGTTTCTCTGGGATCTCCTGGGCCAACAGGGGATCCATTCAATCAGTGGAGGACTCTGTATTTTCTTTTTAATTTAAATTATGTCTGTTGATGACTTTCAATGGGATTTTATTTTAGAGAGATAAATCATGAAATGTATTTTTAAGTTACTTAGTATCCTTCACTATTATAATATCATTATGGAACTATAAATATACACTATTTACCGTATACATAAAACCTTAATTTAGATGAGATTAAACTAGAGATATTGCCTTAAAATATATGTTACAAGGATTAAGTCAAAAGAATTTCAAACCCAAATTACTATTGTCAGAAAATATACTATATTAGTATTCTATTATTCACAGAGATAATGGCCATGTTCAGGGTCTTTCAGGCTTTAACTTCTTATAAAGGTGGTCAAATAATGGAAAAAATGTAACAAGTAACACCTACTTGAAAAAAATACATTTAAATAATTGGTTTCACTTAAACAAAATGTAAAGCCTTTGAATATATTGTATACTTTTTCATATATAAAATGATAATCTATAGACAGAGTCATGTATCTGTGTTAGACTTCTTGAAACTTTTTTTTTTAATGAGAAAAAGAAAGAAGAAGAAACAAAAAGGGAGAGAGAGAACAGAATTCTTGCTCTGTTGCCCAGGCTGGAATACAATCCAGGAATAGGCATTAAAAATCTTTTATGCCGATAATTGTGCTTAACAACAGAGACAGGAAGGAATAAAGGAAGGAAATAACAAACAAACAGCCAAATAGTATTTCATTTGAGACTATGAAATACTATGCAAATGCTGAAGAGTGATTTACTTCCAATTATATAGTCACTTTCAGAATAGGTGTAATATGATACTGAGGAAAATATATGTTCTGGAGATCTGGGGTGAAGAATTCTGTAGATATTCACTAAGTTTACTTATTCCAAGTCTAAATTCAAATCATATATGTCCCTATTAATTTTCTATCTCATTGATCCATCAAATATTAACAATGTGATGTCAAGATCTCCCGCCATTATTGTGCGGGAGTCCAAGTCTCTTTATAAGTCATTTAGAACTTGTCTTATGTATCCGGGTGCGCCTGTATTGGGTGCTTATATATTTATGATCATTAACTCCTATTGTTGCACTGATTCTTTTACCATTATGTAATATCCTTCTTTGTTTCTTTTAGTCTTTGTTACTGTTAAAGGCTATTTTGTCGGAGAAAAAAAAAACAACTCTTGTTTTTTGTTTTTTACTCTTCATTTGATTGGTGAATCTTCCTCCATCCCTTTGTTTTGAATCTTTGTGTGTTAATGCCTGTAAGATAAATCTGGATATAGCGTACCAATGGGTTTTGACTTTTTGTTCAATTTGCCTGTGTCTTTAATTAGGGAATTTAATCCATTTAAATTTAGGATTATTAATATTTGTGAATTCCGTATTGTGATTAAATGCTAGCTGGCTATTTTGCCCATTAGTTGATCTAGATTCTTCATTATGGAGATACTCTTTACATTTTGGTAAGTTTTTGGGATGACTGATACTGGTTGCTCCTTTCTGTTTATAGTGCTTCTTTCAGAAGCCCTTGTAAAGCAGGCCTGGCGATGATGAAATCTCCGAGTGCTTGCTTGTTTGCAAAAAATTTTATTTTTCCTTCACTTATGAAGCTTAGTTTAGCAGGATATGAGATTCTGGGTTGAAAATTCTTTTCTTTGAGGATACTAAATACTGACCGCCACTCTCTTCTAGTTTGTAGGGTTTCTGCTGAGAGGTCTGCTGTGAGTCTGATAGGCTTCCCTTTATGGGTAACCTGACCTTTCTCTCTAGCTGCCCTTAGACTTTTCTCCTTTATTTCAACCATACTGAATCTAGCGATTATGTGTCTAGGAGTTGCTCTACTTGAGAAATATCTTTGTGGTGTTCTCTGGATTAACTGGAGTTGAGTATTGTCCTGGCTTACTAGGTTAGGAAAACTTTCCTGGATAATACCCTGAAAAATATTTTCCAACTTGGATTCATTCTCTTCATGACATTCAGGTACACCTATCAGTTGTAAATTAGGTCTTTTCACATAGTCTCATATTTCTTGGAGACTTTGCTCATTCCTTTTTACTCTTTCTTCTCGAATCTTGTCTTCTCGTTTCATTGCATTAAGTTGGTCTTCAACCTCTAACATCCTTCCTTCTGCTTGATTAATTCGACGTTAAAACCTGTGCATACTTCGCGAAGTTCTTGTATTGTGTTCTTCAGTTCCCTTAATTCACTTATATTCCTCTCTAAATTGTCTATTCTTGTGAGCATTTTGTCAAACCTTTCTTCAAGGTTCTTAGTTTCTTTGCATTGGGCTAAAACATGTTCTTTTAGCTCAGAAAAGTTTCTTATTATCCACCTTCTGAAGCCTAATTCTGTTAATGGATCGCACTCGTTCTCCATCAGGCCTTGTTCCCTTGTTGAGAGGAACTATGGTCCCTGTAGAAGGAGAGGCATTCTGATTTTGAGTATTCTCAGCCTTTTTACGCTGGTTTCTTCCCCTCATTGTGAGTTTATCCACCTGTCGTTTGTAATTGCCAACTTTCAAATTAGGTCTCTGAGTGGACGTCCAACTTGTTGATTCCCAGCACGGAAATCTGAGCAATCCATTGCGCTGACTAAAACAGCGGCATTAAGATTCATGGTGCTTTTCTGCCTAAGAATCTCCGGTGTGGCCCCTCTTGAATCCCTTTTTCAATCAGCTGAATGGGTGACTCTGCCTTCCCGGAGCTCCAAACGTCGACCAAAAGGGGGCCAAGTCCTGTTTACTCTGCAGTGAGAACCGCCGCTCCGGCCACAAGAGTCGCACTGGCGACCCATGGGGCTCCTAAGCTGTGAATCTCCTTGTCCGTGGACAACAAAAACTAATCTGTAAGTGTGGCGTCCTCCCATTCTGTAAGCTTTCTCTGGGAGCTACAATCCTCAGCTGCTAGTAGTCAGCCATCTTGGATTTCTCTCGAAACTCTTGAAATTCAAAGCAATCATTTATAAACCATAGGAATTATTAGGTTGGCCTTGAGCCAAATAAGATATTTGTCTCAACGTGAAGAGAAAATGCTTTTCCCTGCCTGTCACTTAAATTTTCAATTAGGTTTCAACGTATTTTTAATCTGCCTTCCATTAACACAGTCAAAAGAAACAAATTTGTACTTCTCACAATTCACTTCTTGAGTATGCTTGGGAAGGTGATAAACAAGTCACAGAATTACACGGGATTAACCCAGGTATACAGATGCAGCTTGCAAGAGATGTCAGCAATGTGGGCTCTCTTTACAACCAATGGACCAGATTATGAAATTATTTATGTATACAACTGTGACATGAGGGAACCTATTTAAACACACAGAGCTTCATTTTCTTCATTTACTAAATGGGTACAATACTAGCCATGTCAAACATTGTTTAATTTTTTTAAAAATCACACACTGTTAAGCCCTTAAGATGGTACTTAATGTAAATATGCAATAGATTTTACCTGCTACTATTAGTATCGGCTACTTTCATTATTTCATAAAAGATACTATTTTGCCAAAGGACATAACATGTATTACAAATGAATATTCTCTCTAAAGCATGGAAGCCGATGTTTACATTGTTTACAAACATACTTGTTCTATTTTTTTCCCCCAGAAAGCAATTCTACACGCATTGTTAAAGAAAAATTTTACTAGATGAATCTAAATACGGAAGATAGGCTTTATTCAAGATTATTGCAGCTGGGATCAAGACTACTGCAATAAGAAAGAGGATTATACTCAACTCTATTGAGACAAAAGATAAGCAAGTTTTTAAGTCTGGGATGAGCTATGGAAAAGCACTGAAGGATATTAGCAGGGAGCTGGTCAGAGTGATGATGCCATCCGCATGTGCTAAATTGATGTTTAACAAAATCAGAATTCCACCCCTGCACAGAGACTGGGAGACAGGCTCCTATATGTCTTATTACATTTAAAAGGGATCATTCTAAGGTTTTTGGGAAAGACATTCCTGGGTTGTAAAACTGGGAAGGCACTGGAAGAAAATGTACATGTTAAAGGGGTAGAGAAAGTATTAACAATAGAAAATTATCTGAAGGACATGCTCTAAGAAAAGAGTGGTCAGAGACTTACAGTTGGAAAGAAGCCTTTGTAAAACTGAGTCAGTCTCAGGGGAACATTAAGAAAATCTTGGCCAGTATAAAATCTAATGATCCACTTCAAAACCCCCCTCTTCAAAATATTATATCTTTGCTTGTTAAAAGTACATTTATGGCCCTGAGATGGGAGCTGTCATAACTGGCTATTGCTGTGTAACCAACCACCTCCAAGCTCAGTACCTTAAAACAGCAGTTTGTTCTTGCTCACGTTCAGCTGATCTGGACCGGGCTGAAGCTGTGAGTTGCACTGGTGATTAGGCCCAGGCTGAAGAGGCAGCAGCTTTCCTGCAAACATCTTCCACATGGTACTGGTGGAGATGTGAAGATCAGCCGCCTGTACAGACACAATTCCAGTCTCTTCTTATCATGTCTCCTAATTGTCCTCTGAAGAAAACAAATCCAGTGCTGATGTTCAAGTCTAGGATACCAGAAGTATACTCTATTCTGACCACAGTAGGGTGAGAGTGTGGAGGGAAGTAGGAGTGAACATTTTCTATATAGTAATCTAAAGTATGCAAAGAAGTTTCTTTCTAAGTTTCACCATTCTATGTCTGGCCAGAGACATTCAGAATCTGTAACTGAATGGTGGTTATGAATATATAATGCTGGTTTTCCATGTTTTTAAATCAATAGTCATTTATTTTTTAAAAATTTCCTAAGTATTTCTTCATCTCTTAGCACATAGCAGATACTGCTCTAGTTGCTGAGCATACAATGGTGATCAAAACCAGATACGGTCTATGCTATTACAGAGAATCTAGAAACTAAGAGTTGTACAAAAATATATTAAATTTTTACTGTGAGCTATGCCATGACAGAGAAACATCTGGTTCCATAATCTAGGAACTTAACCTACTCAGTTATAAAGAGAACCTTTTCTGAGTATGTGATGATTTAACTGAGATCTCAAGACATTAGCGTATATAAGGTGATAAGAAGATCACTGCATAGAGCTGAAGAAAAAGAAGTGCTCCAGACAAAAGAAAGTCTATGAAAAGCGGAAGTGCAGCACTTTACAGGCACTGAAAGAAGGGCAGTAAGGCTGGAGAACAGAAAGCACATGGGAGCATAATTCTAGTTTAGACTAGTCCTAATAAAAATATCATGCCAGAAATTTACGGTTTTAAATTTTCTATTAGCTATATCAAAAAGTAAAAAGAAATGGGTTAAATTAATTTTAACAATTTGTTTTAGTTAACCCAATATTTGTAAAATACTACCATTTTAACATATAATCAGTATAAAAATATTAATAGTATGTTTTATATGCTTCTTTTTTCACACAGAGTTTCTGAAATAAAGCAAATCTCAATTTGGACTAGCCCCTCTTGTATCACCACATGTGCCTGGCAGCCAGCATATAACACATGAATTATCTTTTAGCCAATTTTAAGGTTACTAGTTACCAGTGACTTTTGTCCTAGTAACAGTGACAAGACATTTAATATTTTAAGCATGGTCTGTGTGGGGCACAGGGATGGTAGCCAGATGACTAGATCTGTATTACAAATATAACCCTGGCTACCATGGCAGTACACAGAACTAAACAGATCTGAAAGCTATATGGGTGGTAAAATTGAGCTTTAATGGATTAAACATGGGGCGTTCAGCACAGATCTTTTAATTTCCTGAACAATTTAACAAAAACCATTGGAGACTGTTCATCACAGAAGAGGAAGAAAATAGGTTCCATCTGAGACAAGCTGAGTTTGGATTACTTTTTAAACAGTTAAAAGGAAAGAAAAATTAGTGGCTGACTCTAGCAATTTGAGACTTGGAGGAGAGCAGTGGGCTAGAGATTTAATTTTCTGTCGTTTCTCAGTGATGGGTAAAGCCATGGGCATTCATACAGTAGCCAAAAGTAAACAGGATGAAATGAGAAACGAAGAAATAAAAGTCGACTTTAAAAAGAGTGTGTCTTGTATTGTTTTTTTAGTTTTCAAACGCTTAATTGGAAGCATTCTCTTGAATTAGCATTCTCATTAAATCTCCTAGGGTGGAAGCACATAAGGCCAACATGGAGGAAAGAATGAAGGATGCCGGAATGCCATTCTGTTTCCTTACTTAATGGGGAAATACTGAACATTCAGCATATGGCTACATCCTCTACTTCTTTGAAGAGTGATTGCTTGAAATTCATCACAAAGTATTCTGAAACAAACACACAATAAATCTTAGAGCCAAGTGCTTCTTGCAGGCCAGGTTAGGAAAAAAAGCAAACATAAAAGGACTGAATATGATGGGATTAAGAAATAAAAACATACTTCTATAAAAAGTAAACAATAAATTAAAACATTATTAATATTTAAGTGTGAATGCGATATTTCTGATTTTTATATTTTTGGCCAAGTACAACAGGTAAGTGAAACTCAGGCAGTTTAATTTTCATAAATTTCCTCAAATATGATTCATTTATTCTTTTAAAATTATGAACTTCGATATGGTCTAAAACTTACAGAAATCTGAAGGAGATAATAAAGGACAGGACTAATGTCCAGAGCACTTATGGTTCCTTTCCCTGGCCTTCAAGATTCTATCTTCATAGGATGCTTTGGGGGAATATTAGGCTTAACGCTATGCAACCTAAACTCAATTTTGGCATCTTACTCAACCAACTCTGTGTACTCTTTGCTCTGGCCATGAAATCTTTTTTTATTCTCAGATTTCCTTCAGGAAAAGTGACAGAATACCTAAACTAAGCCAGTATATCAATAAATGAAATATAGTATTTTACATGATTGAAAAGTCCCATTACAGAATAAGCTTTACATAAAGCTGCATTAGCGGCCCAACAGATGTTATCAGGGCATCCTGATTTTCCTTGGCTTATTATTATAGTAGCCCCATTTTCAGGTCTGCTCTCTGCAAATGGGTCAGAGTTTATTGCAGAGAATTCATGTCCTTTCAGCTTTATTTCCATCAGAAGTTATGTCTTTCTCAGG
Organism: Cacajao melanocephalus; assembly: GCA_963573385.1. Classification (NCBI taxonomy): domain Eukaryota; kingdom Metazoa; phylum Chordata; class Mammalia; order Primates; family Pitheciidae; genus Cacajao; species Cacajao melanocephalus. Next base: position 18,567 of record CAUYLG010044225.1, on the reverse strand, counting down.
AAACAACCAGAGAAACATGGTAAGAGTGCCTGTCGGTATGGAAGGCCCGTTGGCATTCTGAAATTCACAGAGAAACTGTTAAGAACCATGTTGTTATTATTCTCCACCTCATAAAATATTATTCTTACACACTTATCAATGCTACAAGTAAGGTATATAAGATGGCATGACTATATGAAGTGTGTTGTGGACATGTTTTAGCTTCTTATAATATTTCATTTGATTCCTTAAGCATGGTATAGAGTAGAATAATTAATATCTTATTATACATCTAGCACTGTGATATATGTGAGATACAGACATAATTTAATCACACTATTACTTAGATTAGCAAGGAAAATGTAGCAGCTGTATTTTTCCATAACTGATCTGATCAGTTATAATCTGACTATCCTTTTTCTCATAATTATTTCCCTTTGGAAGAGAGGAAACTTAAACTTAGCAATTATTAATATCTCAGCATCTGCATATTTAAATATTCTATGTTGTAAGTCAGTCTATTCAAAGTTCATCTATTGCTCAGTGCTATTTTAAGTAGCTTGTTTTTTTGAAGTCTTCTTTTCATAAATACGCTTTTTCTAACTGGCTTCCCTTCTCTCTCACCTTCTCAGACATGGCATCTGAATGTATGCCAGGAGGGTCACTTACATGACCTCAAGTGATGGGAAAAAGTGAGTCCTGAATTTTTGAATTTTTGAGTGTCTTCTGGAATCCCAATGGCTGTTGTTAAATTGGTCGTCCTCGTCTACTTCCAGAAATAGTACAGTTAATTCACTGTGGTCATACAGGAGGTCATTCACTAGAGTGAAGACCACTCTAGACACGCCCACAGTGGTTGGCTTTAGTCACAAAGTCCAGCAAGGCAGCCTCTTCATCCTGACCTCCAGCACTGCAGTAGCTCATCACTGGTGCATGGAGAAATTCTACCCCTCCTGTCTGACATATATATGCAGGTCTCAGGAAAGTCATCTCCATCTCATCAGTCTCATCTACCTAGACACCACTGTTATATTTATTACCAAACTCAGGATGACAGTGGACACGTTTATGGGCTTGTCCTAGTATATTATATAGGGTACAGTCATCATCCTTTTTTTTCCAATTTTCCCTCCAGCTATGTAATATCCTTACCTTCCATCCTTCATCCAAAGACGTTTGGCATAGAGATCTATCATGTGGGTCTCTCTATCCACTCCTGCTTCCCTTCAACATTGCTACATTACCCTTGCCTGAATTCACCTGACTGAAAAGCAAGAAACTCTCAACATACTATTTCTCTCTAGCAAAAATTTCGGTCATATCACATCCACCTTTTTCTTAGGTCATGTTCAGCCTTAAGGATGGTTGGGTCAAAGTTTCCATACTGAAAGAACGTTTATGATCACCGCCTTTAATCAAATGAAAAAGAAATCCTTTCTTTTTTTTTCCCCAAGAAATATATTTCATACACACACACACACACACACAAACACACACATCTTATGCATATACATACATATTCTCATTTAATATTCCTTACTTCCTTTAGGATTACTATTCTAATTTTATATATGAAGCAGAGTGTTTAATCTTTCCCAAGTTCTGAAATTCAGCCCAAAGCTATTCATTTCAAAGCTGACACTCTGCTCACTTTAAATTGCAGACTCTTTCAAAGAAACTCCCCAAGTTATCCAGTGAATCTTTCTCCAACACCTTTTGGAATAACAGCTTGAAGACATCCTAACTAAGAATGAGATTTCACTCAAGGCACAGAGACGTGGTCACGTTGAAAGATCGGCCTTCTCGTGTAAATGTCACTGCGAAGATGCCTGCTTTATCTTACTCAGAGAGACATGGGCACCTAATAATGACCTACCCTGTATCACCAGGTAATGTGCTCTTCCAATTTTATGTAGACTTTTGCTCACACTACATCATATTTAGACTTTTCTCTCTCTGAAGCCAGTGTTTTTGAAATTGCCTATAATTCTCAAACTACCTTCATGATTTTAGCCATGTCCTAGACTAACTTTATCAGTATTTATGTTTGTATTTAATTAAAATTTTTATATTTGAACAAATTTACTTTAAGACAAATTAAATATTACTATTACAAAGGGAAAACTGGTAGCATTTAAAATAAATAGAAGATAGCCATTAATATAAATATACAGAAAAGAAAGTAATATTATTGCATGTCAAAAAAATTAAAAATGAAACTCAAATAATAAAGCAATTTCTTACAAGTTTTTCAACAAGAAGAATGCTGCTGATATAACCAGCAATGAATTTTTGTTTGCATATTCTTAGTTTTAGTAATCATATGGAAGATAGTTCCATATTATCTTATTTTTAAATGTTGATCTAAACAAGCAGTCTAACCCTGAAGAATGACTGAATTTGAGCCACAAATCTGATCTTCCCACAACTGTTTCCTGTACTTCTGTTGCCTCCACTTAGCAAATCACTGAAGTTTTCCCAGCTCTGTAGCAGAGTCTCTTGAGTGTCTCGGTTCATTGTCAAGTGAGACTCGCTTTCCTTCTAAAGGAAATGCCTTTCACTGGCCAGACCACACACACACACGTCCAGGGGCCACCCGAGTAGGGCCTCTATTGGGCTGCCTCACTGCACTCCATTACTAAGTATTGGAGCAAGGTGAGGTTTGGAGAATAGATTCTTGGTTAGATAAGAAACACACCACTGGTGTAGACAAAGGCATGGTGTATGTAAATAAAGATTCACAACCTGAGTCTTGGGATCACCCAAGGCACTTTACTCTCATCTTGTCAGAGTATGGTACCAGAAGGGAACTTTAAGTAACACTGGGAATTCCAGCACAACCAAATACACTGGTTCTAACACCTAACACTCTGGATCTCTTCTCATAAGACCAAATCCTGTGATCTCTGGAGTAGGACAAGATCACAAGAGTGGATCCACAGGAACACACTATGCAAAGATAACGCCCAGAGGCACTGGACTGCCCCTTCTTCTGTGAGTTGTTTCCTATACTTACTTCATAGCAGAGAAGAAGGAGTATGTTGAAATAGAGAATTGCTCCAGTGTACCTCCTTAATACCCTTTTCCTGTGGAATAGAGTTGGTGGGGATTCAAAAATGGTAGAAGAATGCATCTGATCTCCACATTTGTTTAAAAAAAAAAAAAGTAAGCTATTTTATGTCCCTCAATTCAGCCCTCACACAAAGGAAATAAAAGTTGTCTAACAAATATCTAAAACCTATAGCCATAGTCTTTGATGTTGCCTCTCGAATTCTACTGTCCATAGACACATGCTTCTCTCCACTAAATTAGAGGTCTTCTCCTACCATAACATGGTAGCTACCTCTACACATTATAGTAGGTGGTATCCCCTTTACTGCAACTCAGTCTCCAAGATGCAGTAGCTACGGATTTTCTGTGAACTCTTTCTCAATCACCCATCAACGATTCCTCCCCCAATGATCCTTCTATACATTCAACAAAAATACCGTTATATTATTTCCAAACAAACTAAAATATACAACTATTAAAATATAATGTTTGTCACACCACAAAAAATGATTTTGTCTATTAGCAGTGCTCTGTGTATATTCCAACTGAAGCTCTCTAAGACTGTGAGCTTAGGCACAATTAGTGCTTTTCTTTTGGAGATGCATGTATTTGTGTGGCAGAGTGGGGGCAGACGTGCTTGTGGACCTGTATGTTTCTGTATCTACATTTTTTCCCACCTGAATTCAGAAAGAATGTTTTCTCTCTACCTCATAGTCTAATATCACAGATGTTGAAGGGAACCAGAGTTGGCAAAACAAAGCCCACTTTGGAATCTTCTTTTGGTCAGGGAGTCCTGGAATGTATGGAGAAAGGCATAGGACAAGAAAGTGTAGCTGTCGATCGCTCAAGTCTGTCCCATACTTTCCATTCATAAAGGATCAATCAGGTCCTGGAAGAAGCAGAAGGTAGTTGCTGGAATGACAAGAGAGTTACCATAGGAGTCCTAACAACTTGAAGCTTGAGTTTAGAGTGTTGTATACCTGTTTTGGCTATTTTTATTTTCAGAAGTCATTGATGACGTATGTTCTCTTCTAGATCATATGTGTTAACTCTTACGTATAATTCGATTTTATTCCTTGTGTCTAAGTTGATGTAGTCTATTTTGTCATTATATCTGTGTAAACAAAGGAATATATCTGTGTGGATACAGTCACATTTACTTAAGGCTAACTTCTAGTATAAGATTGATGATTTATAAGATAAATCCTTCAAAACCATTCCATATTGTCAGACATTTTACTAACTGAATTCTTAGAGGCAGAGAGATCCAAGATAGAATCAAGATTCACATCATGAGAAAAGAGTAACAAGTAAATTGTTGATGGATTTTGTAATAAACTTTCGATTCACTATTTAGAATACATTTATTTCTACCAGACTTCAGTGGGAAATTAACCCAATATATCATTTTAATGAATTTATGACTATAATTGTATATATGCTGTTTACTAACTATAAATTTAATATATATAATGCAATATAAATATAATATGAAAATTCAATTTTCAGTATAAGTTTATTTGGTTAGTGCAGTAACGACTAAATTTCTGAGCTATCACAGAATAAACTGTTCCACTAGGCATTTTATTTTTCTTATCTTTCAGTTATTGGATAGTTATTGGAGTTAGATTGCAAATAATTTTTTTTCAATAGCTGTTGGTGTACAAGTGGTTTCTGGTTACATGGATGTATCACATAGTGCTGAAGTCTGAGCTTTTTTTTAGCATTTAAAAGATTAAGTTTACCTGATTAACATAAAGATTTAACATTAAACAAAGACCCTTATAGACAGTCCCACTATTTTATTAGCAGTACATAAAAATGTCCATCAACATACATACACAGGCCTGGGAGCAGTGGCTCACGCCTGTAATTCCAGCACTTTGGGAGGTCGAGGCCGGCAGATCATGAGGTCAGAAGTTTGAGAGCAGCCGGACCAACATGGAGAAACCCTGTCTCTACTAAAAATACCAAATTAGCTGGGCATGGTGGCGCATGCCTGTAATCCCAGCTACTTGGAAAGCTGAGGCAGGAGAATCTCTTGAACCTGGGAGGCAGAGGTTGCAGTGAGTCAAGATGACATCATTATACGCAAGCCTGGGTGACAGAGACTCCGTCTCAAGAAAAAAAAAAGATACCTATATAGACAAAAACAACGCATGTTTCCCTTTTTGATCTACCCTGACCCTCTTATAACCACAGGATTTTCTGAGCAACATAATCTGCTCAGCTAACCACTCTAACGCCAACAACAGGACTCTTGTGCCATGAAGCATGAAAAATAAAAGACCTGGCAATGACACCAAGCATGTGACACCAAGAATGCGACACCAAAGCGACTTGTCAACTGAATTCCAAAAGATGGCAGACAGGATTGCGGACTAAGGTGAGATCCTGCTCTGAGAAGTGCAAGATATACAGAATATATGGATTCTTTTACTGTTTTATTTTTGGCATGGTCAAAGAGAAAGAAGCAGCCTCCATGAAATCTGGGAATAAGAAAAACAGTAATTTTTAAATAACATATAAATGTCAAGCACTGGCTGAGTTCAGATTCTGGGAGCCCAGACACACGAGTTGTCTGCACTCACTCCGTAGCCCTCTCTTAGCACTTCACTAGTGCTCATGAAAAAGACAGGAGGCAGGACAGGGGACTTGGGTGTGCCCCCAGACCTCCATGGCACAAAACCGTATCATCCTCAACATGTCATGGATCCTTCTTGAATGTAAGCAAAAGCCATAAGCCACTAGTGGAAAGGCAGGAAAACCTATGTACTATGGTCCCAGAGAATAATCTGCTGCCGTTTGTAGAGGACTAAAGTCAACATCTTTCTAATACTGGATAGGGCAGAGGACCCAGGCAAACGACCACTGCTGCTGGGGGAAGGGTAGAAGCAAAGTTTTATCCGCCCCAGACACAGAGTAAATATTTGCAAAGCACATATCTGATCAAAAGGACCGTTCCAAGCATATAAAGAACTCTTACCATTAAACTCAATAATGAAAGTTCATCAACCCAATTTTAAAAATGGTCAAAAAGGTTTGGGCAGATTCTTTATCAGAGATAAATGAATGGCAAATAAACACATGAAGAGATGATTATCATCCTTAATTACTTAAAAATATGCAATGAGATAACTATACACCTACGAGAACGGATAATTTTTAGAACTTTACAAATACTAAGACGAGTATTTCAGAGTGGAGATTCATACATTACTGATAGGAATTAAAAATGGCACAACAGTCTTGAAGCTCTCAGTTTTCTATACATTTCAACATACTGTTTCCATAGAATATGAAATCTCATCCCTACACATTTTTCTGAGAGAAATAAATCCTTGTGTACACACAGAAAGACTTGTACAGCAATGTTGATAGCAAATTTATTTATAGTTGCCCAACACTAGAAATAATCCATAGATCTATCAACTGGTAAATAAACTATGGTATGGCCAAGCAATAAAATACTAAGTAATCAATAAAAAGGAAAAAAGATGATAAATTCAAATAGATGGATGAATATCAAAAAGTATTATGTTACTGGAAAACAAACAGAAATGAAGCACCCCCTACCTTATAATTCCATTTATAAGATCATGAAAAAGACAGAACTAAAGAAACAGATCTGCAGGGCTGGGTATAAAAGGATTGTGTGACTGTGAAGTAGTACAAAGGAACTTTCTCCAGTTGGTGAGGCACTCTCTATTTTGATATAGTAGTTACGTTACTATATGCATTTGTCAGACTTCAATGAACCGTACATTTTAAAGAGTGAAAATGTTATTTTATGTAAACTATACCTCATAAAAGTGAAATTAATAAACATACAGAAGTAGAGGAGAAAACAGTATTTCAGACATTGGGAAAATAGCAAACAAAAATCTGGAACTGGGTATCAAGGCAAGTTATGGCGCTTCAGCTAACCGAGTGTGGCTGGAAAATGGAATGTGAAGGTAAGAATATTAAGAGAAACTTGAAAATGTGAGAAGACAAGCAACAAAGGACCTCAGATGCCACATTAAAGAACTCAGACTGTCTTTTCTTTTTGAGACAGAGTCTCACTCTGTCACCCAGGCTGGAGCGCAGTGACATGATTTCAGCTCACTGCAACTTCCACCTCCTAGGTTCAAGTGATGCCCCCGCCTCAGCCTCCTGAGTAAACGGGACTGCAGGCACACACCACCATGCCCAGCTAATTTTTGTATCTGCAGCAGGGACAGGGTTTCACCATGTTGTTCAGGCTGGTGTTGAACTCCTGATCTCATGATATGCCCACCTTGGCCTCCCAAAGTGCTGGGATTACAGGCATGAGCCACTGTGCCGAGCCGGAACTCGAATTTTTATTTATGACAATGAAATTATAAGTGAGGAAAAGATATGAGATCATCTAAGTTTTAGAACAGTCCAAGATTAAAGCATGGAGAATAGATTTAGGGAATCAATACTGGAGTCAGGAAGACTACTGTAATAAAGTATCCGGTTCCACACTTTATGTTTGACCACTCACAACTTTCAAGTCCCACCCTTCCATCTTCTCCTTTTCCCTAACATCTGGGAAAGCTGCAAAGAACACTCGCGTTCATTCTCTCAGTGCCAGCAAGGAGCCCAAATCATGCCAGTACTCCCATGCCCTCAGGACAATACAGCACAGTCAGTCTCCCTTCTCTGTTTTCTCAAGCCCTTTTGTACCCACTTGGGAACTTGCTCTGCCCTCCTTGGAAAGCCTCGTTATGACTGTTAACTCTCTTCATATCCTCTTGGTGCATGAGAGTATCATCAATCTACATTCAAACCAAATTTTGAATGGGGTTTGATGCTGCCCTTCGTAAGGTGACCACAATAACTACTTAAGCAACTGCAGGTGTCCATGTGACTGAACACAATGAAAGAGGGCAGGGTGAGTAGAGGATGCAGCCCAGAGTTGTCAGCAAAGAAGAAAAGAACATACCTCCCAGGGGAAAGAATAAAAAGAACTTCCAGGAATGTGTTGGGCTGACACCCCTGGTAGATCATGATTTTCTTTTCAGATATAAGGAACAAAGATGCATACTGTTGGGCATTCTGAGCTTAAGGAGCCTAGAGGATATCAAAGGGTAAATAAAAGAAAGCAATTTCATATAAAGCTCTGTGACAGGCAGTAAGTCTGAACTCTGCAGCTGCTGGTCCCTGCCTTCCGGGCCCTCAAATCCCATCCTGAACATCCGGCTTCTCAGCCATCTGCTCCTCATGCTGGCTTTCTTTCAGTTCCTCGAGGCCCTTTTACATGCTGTGCCCTCTGGAATGTTCATCTCCAAGATTCTGTTCCTCATATTTCCTATCAGTTTAAATACCATCTCCCAAAGAAACCTTCTCTTATAAACTCCATTTTTCTTTCTCATTTTTGTTTGTTTGACTTTAAATCATTCATCGTAATTTCAAATTGTTTTAAGCTTCATAAATTCAGAAACTGTCAAATTTTGCTGTTGTATTCGCAGTGTGGATACAATGCCTACAATTAACCAGTAATGCTTTTTCGTTTTCGTTTTTGTTTGAGATGGAGTCTCACTCTGTGGCCCAGGCTGGGATGCAGTCGGTGCAATCTCAGCTCACTACAACCTCCGTCTCCCAGGTTCAAACGATTCTCCTGCCTCAGCCTCCCGAGTAGCTAGGATTACAGGCACGTGCCCCCAAACCTAGCTAATTTTTGTATTTTTGGTAGAGCCTGGGTTTCGCCATGTTGGCCACGCTGGTCTTGAACTCCTGGCCTCCGGTGATCCGCGTGCCTCAGCCTCCCAAAGTGCTGGGTTTACAGGCATGAGCTACTGCAATTGACCTGTCTTTTAATAAGTATTTTGATTGACCTAAGATTTGACATGGTGCCTGCCCTATACTAGGAATATAAATATTCCTTAAATCTAATTTTAATTTTACAAACAAAATAACAATTTTTTTAAAATAGACCCATTTTGATATTCCAAAGTGTTTACATATCACATTTATGTACAGAAAATCAATGATTTGATTATATTTTAATAAATGGTGATTCCTGTTCTCACTAATACTCACTTGTGTCTCTTAAATCAGTGACAAGTCTCTTTAAATTTCAACTCCAAATCCTTGGGATGTAACTCTCAGTCCAGAGCTATATACAAACCTCTTAAAATCAGCCACTTGCAACATTCTGAGACAAAAACTTACTTGGGAAGAATCCTTCACACTTCTGACCTAGCAACAAGATAAATGTACTTTCCTAAAAACAATCGGTTTGGCCATAAACTGGTCATTTTTTGTTTGGGTGCCTTTACTTCTTTATGCCAATAGATTATTGTCTAAAATCTCAACGTATGTTTTTTCAAATAATAAAAGTGCATTAATTATTTTGTGATCCCTTATGACATTTTCTGCTATCTTTTCTAGACACAAACCTAATTAGTACATATTCTTGAGAAGTCCGAACTTTATTAAACATTTTCAGACTTCCTCCTGAGCTGGTAGAAAAGCTAGCAAAGTGAATTTCAAGTGACATTAAAAATAATCACAGCAAAAGGCTTGAGAAAAGGAGATGACATAGCTTTAAATATGTATATTCCTATCACTGCTAATCATACTTGCAAAAATTGTAGAATTGCTTATTTGGTACCATTACTTGCTTGAACTAACTACTACATTCTTGAAGGTAATTAGTAACCACAACTTCCATGTATTTTTCTTTAAATAGAACACCTTTATATCTAGAGATAGCTATAAAGAAGTTACCTTCTTTAAATAGATGCCTTTATATCTACAGTTAGAACTTAAAGAGAAGTTATCTCCGTAACAGCTAGAAAACAAAGATGTAGCATATTACTGTATTCCACTATGTCCATATTTTTTTTATTTTTGAAAAGTAACTTAACAGGAAAGAACATGTAAATAAATAATCACTAAAACAAAACCGGGTTAGATTTTAATGGCTCAAAAAATGGTGAAGAAATTATAAATAACAACAGGTCTTTGTCACTTAAGAATACCTGGTGTCTCTGAAGGTTGATAGCTTCAGTACGTGTGCCACCCTATCAGCATCAGTTGATATGCTCAAGAGATACTTAATTCTCTCTATTTACCTAATCATGCTTTTTCTCACTTACATGCTATTTTCAATCATCTTAATTCTGATATAATGCATCATATATGATACATTGTAAGTTCCATACTAAACATTAACCTGTAATCCCACATTCCCTACACACAAAGAAATACCTTGCAGAAGCTATTGCAGAACTTCCAAAATTAAAAGGTAAGTTAAAAATTAACAAAACTTGAAAGAACATGTTGAAAGGTTAGAAAGGATTTCGGAGTTAAAAAAGAAAAGAACAGGTGAACAACAATGAATAACATTTCTATTTGACAAATGTTATTATCATTTGCCTTCGACAAATGTAACTGGATCTAAGCAAATTTATGGATTTTACAATGAATTCCTTAAAAGTTAGTATAAAAGCAGAAACCAGAGCTGTGGCTCATATTCTTTCAGAATGTTCTGATGAATCAGAAGTTTTTCTTAAAAATGCCTCAAAGAGTCAAAAGATCTTAAATATACTGATTATTTCCTTTTTCACGATTTGAATCGCAGAAAATATAAACATATAAAGGACAAACCAAGGATTAAATACTTGACTGCTTATTCAGAAATATTTCTTTTTATTAATCTATTTTGTCTTAATTCTGATTTATATGCTTTTACCACTGTCTAATAACTAATAAGTTAATAAGATCTTTAAAAGATACTCTGTTTATATTGTTTTCTTTTGATTCATTTATCATTTCTTGTAGTTATCATAGTCTTGTTTTATTAAGCACTTTGAGCCTACATATTGTTTTAATGGAGGTGTCAGGTGTGATGTCCTTCTCATTTACCCTACAATGAATACTCAGACATTGGTCCCTCCTACGCAGCCCTAAGCAGACATATGAATTAATTCCTTGTCACGCACAATATTCCTTCTCATTGTTTTTCTTCCTCAACCCCCAAATCGTTCACATAGTTTCCTCCAGTAGCATTTGTTTTCACAGCACGATCAGTGGCCTCCTGTATCACACCCTCATCTCTTAGGTATCTAATATACTTATGAAAGTGCAGGTAAAAACACCTACGAGAGCCAATGTGCTTGTTTCCACCAGTGATACCCACACAGTAAGAAGAAGAAAGATTTTAACTAAAATAATTAATATGCATTTAATTTTTAATTTTTAGAAATCAGTGAAACAAGTAGGAGATGCATGTGTTTTATGAATGTAATAGAATGAAGAGAGAAGAAGAGAACATGGAAGTTGAGTATGTCTGATGATCCTCAAAATATTCATACTATTCTATCCCCAGTTAATATAGCTAGAGGACAAATACCTTCTCTAATTATGTTATTTGATTTTTCTGTATAACCAATAGAGTAAGCAATGATTAACATCATCATCCCCATGCTAGAATACTCTATATACTAGTTAAGTTGTGAGCCAGTCAGCATTACCTTGTTTTAATGTTGTTCTTTCCTAAAAAAAAAAAAAAAATCAATCCCATCAGGACTACATTTCAATAATACAGATTGATAAAGATTTATCCCCAACATAATGGCCAATACAAAATGCAGTAACGTCTTTAAAATGCCTCTCTCACTATAAAGTTTTAATTTCTGTGATATGATACAAGCATTTATACTCAGTTATTTAAAACCAATGTAAAACAAAACATTTCAAAAACTAAAATTTGCGATGCACCATCAACTTTCGCCTCAATGCTCTGAAATACCCAAGTGATAGCTCAATCTAATGAATATCTATGAGCACACCACGCCTACTTTAATCACCTATGTTACGCATTACCACATAAAAAGATAATTGTTTAGTTACCTGTTAAAAGCTTCAACAAGTGTCTGGAAAAAGATTAAACTCATATCAATTATGACAAATTCAGTGTCAATATCTCCAGATTTTTAAAAAAACATTTTTAACATGATGCCGAGTCAGCATGGCTAACTTTAGGCATGTTCTTGTAAACAATATATTTTTCCATATTGAGTCCTGGAAATAATTTTATGTTTTAAGTACTTTATAATAAAGTGAAATAAAATTACACATTCTTTTGGATGTTATTAATTACTATCTGGACGGCATTAGCTCTTTGCAAATTCTGGGACATCATTTGTGAAATTACCATCACAATGCATCATTAACATCTTAGTGACATGAGAGTATTAATCTGTTTCTGAATGCCTCTTACTAACCTGAGAAACCAATTATTCGGAAGTATAAGCTAGAAACTTAAACATATGACTTCAGTTCCATCAAATGTGTTTTATTCGGGGGGGGGGGACCATGCCATTCAGATCAAAGCTAAAGCTTTAAATGTAAAATACTGAGAAATAAAGAGTAATCACTAGCGTGCTTTCCAAATATTACCTCAACTAGTCATAAAATATACTGTGATTTATGAAAATATATGACCACTAAGTATTACTGGAAACTAAAACCTTTCCTCATTCTATTTTCTACTTTTTAATTTGTTACATAGCATTTTCATAAGTTACAGAAACATTTTTGCCAAGTTAGAGCTTAGAATTTAGGAAAAGCTCTTGTCAGATTATCATGGAGTACCATAATGCACTGGTGAGCACAGGGCTCTATTACTGTACTTGTATTTTATTATGATGATTTTATAGCAATGAGTACAAATACTATTAACAGAGGTTTTATGTCATATCATCATCTCTTTTTAGGACACCATTAGTGGGAAATGAATTCAGTCCTTTTCTGAAACTATTAAGAACAAGATTTAAAAACCATTTTTCTTAACCATTTTAAAATAAAATGATCTAAATGAAAATAATTAGATAATATATGTTTAATTTTTAAGAAATATAACATTGAGAATCGAACATTACTAGATATTTCTAAGCTGAAAACTAAATAGGTTTAGTAATGCCTAAAGCTATAACAGCTTCCACATATTAGAGATGATGTGACATATATCTAGTTCATAATGTAATCAATATATAGAGGCTACCTGTCATTCAAGCTGAAAACATTCAGACAGTCACAATTTTTGACCCTTAAATAAATGCAGAAACAAAAGTAGACAACACTGCTATATGGCCGTCCACATATTTAATGCCAACCATATCCCAGAGAATAATCTTCAGATAGAACATGAATTAAAAATGAGACACTCTCATCTACTTCTAAATTTTCCTCTTATGAGCATAGAAGTCATGGGCAATACCTACATTTTTAGGGCTATAATAATTATAAAATGAAATAATGTGAAAGTACTAAAGAAATGTTAGAAATACAGACAATATGAGGCATTACTATTTATATGCTGTGATTAAAAATACGTCAAATGAACAAAGTAACTGCATTTATGCACTTTAGAACTGAAAGCTGTTTGACACAATTTATGCAAAAATAAAACACATTCACTGATGTACATTTCTATCATCTTCCCCATCTTCCAATTAAGAGAAAAATAATTCATACTGTAGGGTGATCTAGAGATTTGCTATAATCACATTTTTGCACTCTTTCTGATTATTGTGTTCATATTTGCAAACAACAGAATCCAACTGGGCTAATTAAGCAGAAACCCTGTCTATGAAAATATTATCAAGTAGCTTTCAGAGTCTCTGAAAGGGCCAGCCAATTGAACTTGTATACTAACAGCCATAAATACTGTGTCAAAGCACAATTCAGAACACCACTGTTCTACCCCTGCTGCTCAGGACATATAACATTTGGGACTGGGTAACAGAAATGTACCAAAGGTTTCCCACAAAAATAGGATGTCATGCCAGCATGCTTCCAAAGTTACGTTTCAACTTGTATCACACAATCATGTTACTTATCCTCAAAGCACACCAAGCAAGTCAATTCCCAGTATCTGTTACACTATGTAGGAGCATAAACCGATTTTTTGTGCATTCATTTACTTCCTTCTATGTGCCAAATACAGTGGTAGGCACTGGTGAAAACATCTGAATAGCACAAGATTTAGGCCCATGATAAGCTTCCAGCCTGATGAAAGACAATATGTAGCAACTCATGCCTAAAAAATAACTTTACAAGTGAGTAAAACACAAAAGACAGAAAATACCAGAAAAATACAAACACATGCCTATTGGCCCCCTGCTCAGCATCCATAGGCTACATGATATGGTTTGGCTCTGTGTCACCACACAACTCTCATCTTGTAGCTCCCATAATTACACGTTATGGGAGGGAGCAGGTGGGAGCTAACTGAATCATGGGGCCAAGTTTTCCCATCCTGTTCTTGTGATTGTGACCAAGTCTCACAGGATCTAATGGTTTTAAAAATGTGAGTTTCTCTGCACAAGCTCTCTCTCTTTGCCTGCTGCCATCCATATAAGACGTGACTTGCTTCTCTTTGACATTCGCCATGACTGTGAGGTCTCCCCAGGCACATGGAACTGGAAGTGCATTAAACCTCTTCCTTTTGTAAATTGCCCAGGCTCAGGTATGACTTTATTGGCAGCAAGAAAATGGACTAATACACTCCACATCTGCAGATTCAATCTATTGCTCATCAAAAATATTTGGAAAAAAAATTAAAATAAAAATAAAACCATAAAAAATAACACAATAATACAGCATATCAACTATTTACACAGCACATATGAAGTATTATAAGTAATTTAGAAATGACTTAAAGGATATGGAGGATATGCTTACGTTATATGCAAATACTATGTCATTTTATATAATGGACCTGAGCATCCATGAATTTTGGTATCCGCAGGGAACGTCTGGAATCAATTACCCATGGATATGTAGGGATGACAGGGAGCAGGGCAATATGTAAACACACTTCTGCAACACTTACAAAATTTTGAGTATTTTTTTTAAAAAACAGGCAGGCATGCTTTTAACATTAACAGTAACTTATTTCAATCACACACATTTTATATTTGTGTGCCATATAGTAGATACTAAGAGTATCTCAAGAAATGTAATTAAACAAGGTATTTAATATTTCATGCTTCATTATATGACACTTTTAAAAGACATTAAATTTTTTAAAGTACAAGTCACCTGAATTCTGTCAACACAATTATTTTTTAAAGACGGAAAATTATGAGAAATACTTAGAGCAAAATCACCAATGACACAATATAGTAACAAATAACCTATTAACTGTGCTAAAAACTAATGTTTTAACATATGATAATATATTGTTATATAGAGAGACACAATTTTCTGACATAAAAAACCTCCAATTTTACTTAGATGCAAAAAGATACTTTGGTAATTAATATAATTTTAACGAACTATCAAATCTAGAGTATTTGTAATAAATGGAATGTCCTGATTAAATGTTGAAGAGATTTGGAGGTGAAGGAAAAGAGGAGGGAGAGAAAGCAGAAAGAGTAGCCTTCTGAATTCCAAAATCACTAGAAATGGATTTTTAGTTACCTCTGATTTTTCTGCTCTTTATCCAGATATATTTTAATGCATTCTCATCTAAACAGAAAACTCTTTTAGGGCCCCAACATGTTGTACCAAGTTGAATAAAATGCTTTCAGCTCATTCTTTGCTCCAATACTCAATGCACTTAGATGAAATATCTTTTATATCTCCGAGAAAAAATCTGATATTCAGTGAGTTGTAAAGTGAGACTTGAACTTTTTTGAAAGTATATTGTTTCTCCTTGTGTTTTTTCCTGACACATAGTCTGAAGTTTTTGCCTTTCCTGATAAAGGCAGAATTACAGACTCATTTGAAATTTTCTTTAATTATCATTATTCTCCATTTTAGGCAAAATTGCTTCTCCACTTTTTAAAGTAAAGATGTAGCACTTTACATACCAATTATGAACAGTAGACTTTTCAGAGACTAAATGTTTTTTTGCTGCTGAAATCCCGAATGATTCAAAAAGCATAAGAAAACATATCTATAGGTTTCAGGAACTGAGGATCTTAAATTGGTTAGGAAAGTGTATCGTTACCAAATTATATTAACCACAAATTTAGTCCCTACTCAATGGTTCTTACAAAAATACCACAATAGTATCTTTAGGGGACAACAAAATACTTTGTAGGAAATCCAGCATAAATATCTGCATTCAAGATTGCATCTCAAGAAGACATGTCAGGCAGCACTCAATTACATACGCTACTTTTAATCTTTGTGTGAAGTTTTTACATTTCAGGTAAGTAGATTGAATACATCCACCATGACAAAATTTCAAAATCTGAATTTAAGTTTGACTAAGGAATTTTAATAGACTCATAGTTTGCCTATTGTCTTCATCATTCATTTTCTAAAATATTCAAAAAGTTGCCTTGATCATTATTTTTCCATTTCTTTTCTTTACGCCAGTCATGATATGGTCTTCCTTACACAAGGATGAGAAAGTAGAATGGTGACTAAGCAACACAGTGTAATATTAGAAGCACTGACTCCAAAAGGGTTTTTCTTTTTCCAGGACTAAATTCTCTCTTTTAGAGTAACACTTTTAAATTGGACAAGAAATATTATGTTCTTAATTCTTGAAAGCCAATAACTTTAGATAAGAAGATCATCTAAAAGGCCTTATCCATTCCCCTTATGGTCACTATATTCCAGGCAGTATTTTTATATATATCTAAAAGAAATCATCCTAACCTCAAATTTAAAGGATTTATTTGAATTAACAAAATTAGTACTTTACATGACAGGAGTTACCTGATTCTATATAAATGAGACTGATGATGTAGAGAAAAAAAAATGGGGTCACTTTGGCAGCTTTAGCAGCCTGTAATTTTTACTACTGAATCCAATCCCAGCAGATCATAATCACTCTCCCTGCTTTCAATTCTTCACTCTATTTTAAGCAGAAAGTTGTGTAACACAGGGTATTACCTGACTATAAAGTTATTGGAGGAATAGGAAAACCAGGCTCAAGGCAAATCCCTAATTTCTTTTTCTGATTTAACTTATAACAAAATGTGAACTAAGTCACTGTTTTCCCTAGGGTCCCTCTCCTTCAACACACATATAGTATGATTGATGATATTTATAAACTATGAACATTTAAACCTTACTAAGTCAAGTTTCCAAGTAGGGGACAAAGGAATGTCTCAAAGAGTACAGAATAAAAGAACCTCTCTAGCAGAGAAATCTTTCTAAAACAATAATTCACTTTTACTAATTGAACATGCATGTATTTATCTGACAATATTATATGGGGAACACTGAGAATACAAAGACTAAAGGTACAGTCCATGAACTCAAGGAATTCAGTGTTTCTTGAAGGTGACAAATAAGAAATTCAGTAACTCTACTGAAGTGTAACAAATGCTGTAAAATATGCCATCACAAGGTATTAAAATGGTACCAAAAAGACACCTTTATTAACATGAAGATCCTTGCTTGCATATTTTGCTTGCCTTTCAGCAATCCAACTGATACTGAATAACCCGAACTTGACTATCTCTCGCACAGGTATAATTGTCATTTCCACGGTAACCATTTCCTACAGTCACTAAATCTCACCTAGCTTTGCTCTCTTGCTTTGACCTACATGGATCTAATTGCATGGAACAATGATAGCCTTCATCGGGTTCAGCAAGTCTTTTTTCACTGCATTGGAATATGGTAGCAACCAGACCGTGAACTTGAGGACAGGAAGGCAGCTGAGGAAAAACGTCTGCATGGGGCAGTCTAGAATAAGAGGGTGTTGCCAGGGGCATCCACCGTGCAGGCTGCGGAAGAGGACTAGATGGCCTAAAGGAGATGACCAGGAGCAGACACCCAGAAGGAGGGGAAAGTCTGTCAAGACAGAGCCTTGCTTACTTTGAAATTTGCCCCAATAATGTGTTGTTATTTATATTGTTTATTAATATGTTAATTTTTTAAACTACAAGACAGCTTATATGATGCCGGCAGCTCCCTGCAGTACATTTTGAAAGGCAAGAGTATTTCTCACTAATGCCACTTGCTAAAATTCCCACTAAAACTACTGGTTAGTTGGAAATGTTATCTGAGAAATAATACGTCATCAAATAACTATATTTATTTGGCTAGTCATTAAATCACCTGAAATGATCACAGGGACTGGAGGAAACCACCAATATGTGGAAATAATCCTCTAAAGGGATTTGAGAGAGAGATGAGCAAAATGGATAATGGGAGAGATGGAGCTTGAGCACTTGAAGTTAGAAAACTCTGGAGTTGTACAAAAACAGAGGAGGAGGGTACTTTCAGCCACAAAATGATTTGAGATTCAATTTCTATATAAACACATGACTATCACTTCATAAATAGGTTTACATAAGAGTCAGATCATAAACCATTAGTGGAATGATTTTGCATATAGTAAGTACCTTAAAAAAAAAAAGTCTCGGAGAGAGATCCAAGATGGCCGAAAAACAACAGCTCAGTATTGTAGCTCCCAGTGAAAGCGCAGAGAGCGAGTGGACGCCGCACTTTCAGACGAATTTTTGTTGCCCACAGACTGGGAGATTCCCGGCGGAGGAGCCACACGGGTCGCCAGCGCAACTTTTTTGGCCGGCGCGGCTATTTTGCCGG
>CAUYLG010044222.1:0-11873 GCA_963573385.1 Cacajao melanocephalus | reverse complement strand
GCATTGGGTTAGTACATGTTCTTTTAGCTCACAGAAGTTTCTTATTATCCACCTTCTGAAGCCTGATTCTGTCAGTTCATCACACTCATTCTCCATCAGGCCTTGTTCTCTTGCTGATGAGGAGCTGCGATCCCCTGTAGGTGTAGAGGCATTCTGATTTCAGGTGTTCTCAGCCTTTTTGCACTGGTTTCTTCCCATTTTTGTGGATTTATCCACCTGTCGTCTTTGTAATTGCTGACTTTCAGATTGGGTCTGAGTGGACGTCTGGCTTGTTGGTGATAAACTTTTTTCTGTTTCTTAGTTTTCCTTCAGCAGACACCCTTTCCCCACAGAGCTAGGCCTCCCCGGGTTCAGCTGTGCTTACTGCGAAACTCTCAGTCCTCAGCGCTTCCAATTGCTGTTCTCCTTGTGGGGATGGGACCAGCTAAGCCCGACTCAAAGGCCACCCAGTCCCGTATACTCCACACCGAGAAGTGCCACGCCGTGCTGGCCAAAACAGTCACGCTGGCGACCTGTGTGGCTCCTCCGCTGGGTAGCTCCCAGTTTGTAGGCAACAGAAATTCGTCTGAAATTGCGGCGTCTACTCGCTCTCAGCGCTTTCACTGGGAGCTACAATCCTGAGCTCTTGCTAATCTGCCATCTTGGATCTCTCTCCGCCCGGTGATGAAGTTTTTTCTTTTTCTTAGTTTTCCTTTGGCAGACGCCCCTTCCCCACAGAGCTTGACCTTCCCGGTTCGGCTGTGCTTGCTGTGAAACTCTCAGTCCTCAGCGTTTCCAATTGCTGTTCTCCTTGTGGGGATGGGACCAGCCGGGCCCGACTCACAGGGCACCCCGTCCCGTATACTCCACACCGAGAAGCGCCACGCCGGGGTGCCAGCAAAACAGCCGCAGTGGCCAAAAAAGTCACACTGGCGACCCGTGTGGCTCCTCCGCTGGGAATCTCCCGATCTGTGGGCAACAAAAATTCGTCTGAAAGTGTGGCGTCCACTCGCTCTCTGCGCTTTCACTGGGAGCTACATTCCTGAGCTGTTGCTAATCTGCTATCTTGGATCTCTCACTGCTTACATTCTATTTGGTATAAGATGAAATGTTTTACATCAGATCTCATGCTGTGTAATGGCCAAAGAGTATTTAAGGTGACTGAATGGATTCTTTGGGTCAGTATTCAAAAGGAAGCATTTTAAGATGTTAACATTTAAGGCTTTTACCTCTTCTCAAAATTGATTTTATGTAACTCTCTGTTATTTGCAACTCCTGAAATCACCAAAAATCTTGCTTAAGCAATATGTAGCAGCACTTTATTTTTCTCCTCTTTATATGGATTTACTGAAGTGTAGGTTGTTTGAAAATGGATGTAGCTTTGGGGCACAAGTCTGTTTAGCTGTGTCAATGCTATAATTTAATATTTAAGACAAAATAACGGCTTTGGCTTGGTAAACATGTATCACTGATTTCTGAAAAACCAATAGAAAGAACTTGTTTTATTGTGTTCTTATTTGACAGGTAATCTTGTGGTTCCTTTTAGGTATCCAGTAGGAAAAGCACTCTCCAGTGTTCATCTGTGGAACTGGATGGTTCCTACTTGAGTGTAGCCAGACCACAAACCTGCTATCAAACCAAGCAAAGACCTAAGTCTGCAATCCAGAATTCAGCTTCAGAATCCCTTATAGGGTTTAGGAATAATTCTTTGAAACCAGTAACTCTTCATCATCCCAAAGATGATCTAGAGAAGATACCATCAGAGACCAGAACATGTAATTATGAATCTCCAGGGAGAAAACCAGTAGAAGCAGTCCCTACAGAGAAAATGCCCCAAGAAGAATTGCAGAGAAAGGAATGTCGACACCTTAACCCTGTTCCTAGTCAGTGCTGTGGTCATAGACTTGCTGCAGATCGTGTTCATGAAAGCCATCCTACGAACACGGCCCCTCAATATCCTAAGACACATCCAGAATCATGCAGTTATTGTGGGCTTTCTTGGGCATCTCTGGTGCATGGTGGAGGGGTGCTGCAACCCAATGAAACTTTGAAAAAGCAGATCTCAGAAGAGAGAAGGCAGCAACTGATGCTTCAGAAAATGGAGCTAGAAATTGAAAAGGAGCGCCTTCAGCACCTGCTGGCCCAGCAGGAGACAAAGCTTCTTCTAAAACAGCAGCAGCTTCACCAGTCTCAACTGGATTACAATTGGTGAGTTCTGCCTGCTCTTTTAGCAATGTCTGAATTTTGGAGAACACAGTGTAAAACTGTTGTATTACAGTAGCAGATGTGTAGAACCAGAGATTCTTCAGGATCTTGGCTTGCTCAAGATGCAAATCTCTACTAAGTAAATTCCCTTGTATTCTTTGGAAGACTTCAAAGATTACCTTGTCTTCCAAATTGTTAGCTTAGAGTATCTGTTTCTGAGCAGTCTGGTGTAACTTTAGCTGGGTTCCAAAGGCAACATTTTAAAATGATATTACCTTTACACAGAATCCTTTGCTGTTTGATATCATTGTGGACAATATTAGGCATTAAATAAAAGCTTGAGATTTCAGGTGTGGAATTAGATTGTGAAGCAGTGAGATTAGCTGTCATCATTCCAAATTTATTTTTACCTGCCATAATATAAAATATAACAAATGATGGCTCCGAGTCTTCTAAATTCAACCCTTTCTGGCCGTGAAGCATGACCTGTTGAATGATGAATTCTCATAAACCTATCCACATTTAGGCTGTTCTTCCCTTTGCAATTCTTCCCTGAGAACAGTGTTTCAAAAGCTGAATTGCTGTTTTGTTATTATATAGTGTTTTGTTTCTCCACATCCTTGATAGCATTTGGTATTGTCATTAATTTTTATTTTACCTCTTCTAATATGTGTATGGTGACATTTTATTGCAGTCTTAATTTGCATTTAATTAATGACGAATGATGTTGAACATCTTTTTGTGTGCTTGTTTGCCCTCCTAACTTAAGTAAATTCTCTCTTCAGTATTGCCTATATTCTAATTGGATCATTTGGGTTTTGCTGTCTGGAGAGTTGCCCAGGGTGGAGTGCCATGGTGTGATCTTGGCTCACTGCAACCTTTGCCTCACAGGTTCAAGTGATTTTCCTGCCTCAGGCTCCCTGAGTAGCTGAAATTACAGGCACACACCACCACACCCGGCTAATTTTTGTTAGTAGAGACAGGGTTTCTACCATGTTGGCTAAGCTGGTCTCAAACTCCTGACCTGCCCACCTCAGCCTCCCAAAGTGCTGGGATTACAGGTGTGAGCCACCATTCCTGGCCTCAAGACGTTTTTTTTTTTTTGAGACAGAGTCTCGCTCTGTTGCCAGGCTG
Organism: Cacajao melanocephalus; assembly: GCA_963573385.1. Taxonomy (NCBI): domain Eukaryota; kingdom Metazoa; phylum Chordata; class Mammalia; order Primates; family Pitheciidae; genus Cacajao; species Cacajao melanocephalus. The sequence goes on along the minus strand of CAUYLG010044222.1, from coordinate 8,555 downwards.
GAGTACAGTGGTGTGATCCCTGCTTACCGCAGTCTGTACCTCCCAGGTTCAAGAGATGCTCCTGCTTCATCCTCCCGAGTACCTGGGATTACAGGCATGCACTACTACACCCAGCTAATTTTTGTATTTTTAGTAGAGACGGGGTTTCACCATGTTGGCCAGAATGGTCTCGATCTCCTGACCTCGTGATCCACCCGCCTCAGCCTCCCAAAGTGCTGGGATTACAGATGTGAGCCACTGTGCCCTGCCAAGACATTTTTAATTGAACACCTTTCACCTCTAGTTCTCCTGCTTACTCCCACCATGTTTTATCATAGCTGGTGCAGCCCAGAACTAGGACCATAAATCTATCCATTTAATTAATCAGTATCACAATTCATATTTCTAGGCTGAAAGTTGCCCCACTCTCTGGTCTACTTTTTAGATTTAAGTAATTTTATCACTTTGGAGTTATCTGAAATTCAACCTTCTGTACATTAGCATCATATAACAAGAATATCTATCTCAAGTGAATCCTCTTAAGACATTGCTTTTCTTGTGCCACTTCCAAATTTTAAAAATCCATGATAATTTTGTATTAGGTTATGTTTATTCAAACTAATATTTGAAGCCTTTTATAATTTAGAACAACCTCTCTACCCATTTGTCCCACTTTTCCGAAGAAATAAGTTTTTTTTCAAAAGGCAGATTTGTTTCCTTGAGATCTTCTCAGTATATTATTCATGTTTCTTTCTCAAGTCATACCTTTCCCTCTGATTTAAATATCTCTGTCCTACTTTTCCGTTTATCCACACCATGACTCTTCATTACAACACAGTCAAAATCCCACTACTGAAAATTTCTAGGTCTGGTTTCTTTTTCACATAACTAATAATTTGTTATTGAATATGTCCGAAATTAGCACCTTATTGTTTAATGTGTAATGTTGGTCTGTAATTCAGTTTAATTCTCCTTGTCTGAGTACATATTTACTAAGCCCTCTACTCTGCACAAAACTTTGTGAGGAGTACTAAAATAAGCAAGACTTTACCTTGGCTCGGTATATTACACATAATCTCACTCTTTAATTTTATATAATTTTAACTTTTATATATCTTTACTGACCTTGTCATTTACATTCCCCAAGGAATTTTTTTTTTTGAGACAGCATCTCACTCCGTCACCCAGGCTGGATTGCAGTGGTTTGATCTTGACTCACTACAACCTCTGCCTCCTGGGTTCAAGCAATTCTCCTGCGTCATCCTCTCAAGTGGCTGGGATTACAGGCACCTGCCACCACACCTGGCTACTTTTCATATTTTTAGTAGAAATAGGATTGCACCATGTTGGCCAGGCTGATCTCAAACTCCTGACCTCAGGGTGATCCACCTGCCTCAGCTTCCCAAAGTGCTGGGATTACAGGTGTGAGCCACCATGCCCAGCCCCAGGGAATTTCATTTCAACTAAATTCATGAATTACTTTCTGCTATTCACAAGCCGTTGATTATAGTGCTTAGGATGTTCCAGAAAAATATTGGGAAGGCAATCTAATTGAATACCAAATGAGTAGCACAAAATTGTTATAGTGGTTCAGAATCGTGGGATAAGCTTGTCATTTTAGAATAAATTTGGTATGGCATTGACATTTCCTTAAATTGTAATTAATGATTCATTCTGCCACGTTGCTACTACAGTTGCTAACAACTTTTGAAAGGGTATTATCTTTGTGAGCACTTTCCAGATTGATCAGAGAGGATTTATCCACAATATTATTCATGGTTGTGCCAAGAACCATCTTAAATCATTTTTGACATAAAGTAATATATGTATAATGAACAAAAATCAAGGCTAATTATAAATATTTACCTTTGTCTCCTACTCTAACAATATGCCTTAATACATGATTTATACCTATGATAAAATTCAGTGTTAACCAGTGAAAAACGTGTCACCTTGAGAGAGTTATGTGCCTGGCCCTCACTTTAGTCATTTGTAAATAGATAATGGTAAAAGTAGCTATGTTATAGAGTGGTTGTGAGGATTAGTACAATAGTATATGTAAAATGCACTCCTTAAAGGTAGTTGCGATCATCAAGATCATCACTACTGCTGTAGCAGCTACTCTGACTGCTGTTGGTGCTACTGTTTTTTCACTTTTCTCATAATTGCCTGATTTGGGCATTTTGCATCTGCATTTACCTACCTATGTGTCACTACCAAATATCAGTCTTAAACTGTAAGTTCCTAAGGGTAATTAATCCATGTACTTTGTATATTACTGTGAAGTAAGTTGGAATTATAAGACTGTCTTTTGACAATAATGAAAATGACAATATTGTTTTAATGTTTTTACACTTCATGGTTTGATTTCATAGTTAAAGAATATACTTTACAGATGAGGACATTTCTTAAAAGCCAGGAGAATAAGTGTCACATATTTGATACCAGTGATTGACACTCAAACTCCTGGTAGAAGACATTTTTGCTGAGTTTTCAATGGCTTTCCCTCCTCAGTACATATCAGTGCGGGGCTAAGTAAGCATTGATGGATACAGTGTCTTCTGATTGTTTTGGAAGAATTCATCTTTGACTCTGGGAAAATATGTTGGTCAGTGAGCTGTAGCCCTAACTCTTTGAAATGTCAGTATGAGAAGTGGGTGCTTCCTATATAAATAAATGTAATCAGGGTCAGTGATAATTAGTTACTAGACTTCACATTGAGACACTGGTGATCAAAATACACTTGCTTACAATGAATAGAGGGAATAATTAACTTTCTACGGCAGAGATTTCAAGTGCTCCTATTAAAGTATTTATAATTTAGAATTTTTAAATGATATTCTAACCAACTTAATCTTCCCTACCTTTCCTATAAAGAAAATTTAAGTTACTATGAAATCAATTTTTTATGTATATTTAGGAATTACTCATTTATTTTTGACAGACTGAGTTTTACTTTGAAAATAATTTCTGGAGATCGAGCTGAAAAAGCATGGTTTTCCAAAGTTTATCATTTAGGTTATCTTCACAAGATTAGAAATTCTTAAAATTAATTTTTACAGGTTAAAAACTCAGGCTGTGTTTAAGTCAAGAGAACTGGTTGCTGAAAAAGAGCTTACTAAACCCCAAGAACTCAAACCGGATATGAATGGCAGTGACTCTGGACCAAGGTAAACCTGAAGTCTTAGTGAAAACAAGAATATTAAGGGCATAAATATTTAGGATATGTTTGGTATATGTTTATAGCTCTATATTGATTCATACAGTTTTCTGACCATGTAAGTACATTCTTGTTATAAAATTTTGAAAAATACAGAAAAGTATGAAAAACAAAATAAAAATCATTCATAATCCTACAACTTCAAGATAATCCTTTGAGCCCTTTTCTCCTATTTCTTTTTTTTTTTCTTTTTTGATGTGATGTGGTATTATAGTCTATATTGAGTATTAGCAATTATGCTTATACAGAATTTTATGTTACTTTTTTCACTGTATCATATTTTCTGATCATATTAAATACTCTGTGAAAACATTAACTCATTCAGCAAATATGTATTGCTTGGTAACTGTCCCCAATATTTATCTATTAGTCTGTTATCGGATAATACATAGTTTTGCTATTATAAATTATGCCTTGAAGAACATTTCTCTAAATAAAATTTTTTACTTTACCTCTACCTATTTCCTTGTTATAGATTCCTGTAAGTGGAATTACTAATACAAAGTATATATGAATCTTTTTACAATTCTTGATTCACATTGGCAAATGGTTTTGTGTGATTGCTGGCCTAGAGGCTAAATCTGCAACAACCCATCTGGATCCTGGGGCTAAAGAGGAGGCCTTGAACCTGGTTCCTGGATCCTTAGTCTGTGGAGCCAGTCCAGCACTGGGTTCTATGGGGTCAGGCCTAAGTCTGCCGCAGGGTGAGACCATAAAGACTAACTTAGCGTGGGACAAGCATGGTGCCTGAGGTCAGGGATGCCACTAGACTGGGGCAGGGGTAAACTGGGCTGTGTGGACTAACCTGGCTCTGGGGTAGTCTGAAATCTGAGGCAGCCTGGAACTTGGAATGGCAGGATCCCACCTGAGGCCGACGTAGGTCTGTTTAAGTTTTTTTGTTTGTTTGTTGTTTTTGTTTGTTTGTTTGTTTTGAGACGGAATTTCACTCTTGTTGCCCAGACTGGAGTGCAATGGCGTGATCTCGGCTCACCGCAACCTCTACCTTCTGGGTTCAAGCGATTCTCAGGTCTGAATGCTCAGTATACAGTATTGGCCTGGAGTTTGGGACCAGGAAGGCCTGCCCAACACTAGGTTTTACTGATGTGGGCCTGATATTAGCATCTGAGGCAAAGTATGGTTCTCATTTCCCTGTCTTGCCCGCCCAAGCAGAGGGTATCTTTCTCTACTGTGTTGGCTTAGTTTGGGGGAAGGGTGCTGCCAGTAACATAAATGCATCCTTCCTACCCTCTTCAATATATTCTTTTTGATTTTTGTGCTACAACCAAGTGCTATAATCTCTTACCTGGCTTATATAGCTCTTATAAAGGTACTTGTAGATGGATAGTTGTTTGAATTGATGTTTCTGATGGGGGAGATGGGAGGTACAGGGACGAGTCCTTGAAAGTCCTATTCTGCCATCTTGCTGATGTTCCTCTTCCTACAAGCAGTTTTGGCTGTTTTAGATGTTTCCTCTTTTATCTGTTCCTTCTAGTATTTATATCCATATTTCTGAATAACAGACTTATGTAGTCATTAAGTATTGACTTTCTACTGTGGAAGTTGATGATTTAGCTCTCACTGATAACTATCTATTTGCTCCCTCCTTTTCTCCCTTTTTATCTTCCCTGTTTACCTTTCTTTCTTCCTTTTTCCCTCTCCTCCCTCTCTCCATATTTTTGTCTACATATATAACATACTCCCATACATGCTTTTTCCTTCCTTCTGTCCTCTCAATATATCTATATCAAAATATTTATAATAAGACTGTAAATATTTTATGCACAGCTGAACTATGTACTTCACTATTATTAAATTTAATTTTGTGTAATTACTTTCTCTGGAGTTTAAAAATGCCTTATTCAGCACAGAAAGACAAATACTGTGTGATGTATCTTAGATGTAGACTCTAAAAAGGTTGAATCAGTGGTTGCCAAGGCCTGGGGGGTTTAGGTGTTTGGGGATGGGGCAGGGGGGCGGAATAGGAAGGTACTGCTCAAAGACTACAAAGTTTCAGTGAGGATGAATACATTCTGGAAGTCTGTTGTATAGCATGGTGACTATGGCTAAATAACAATGTATCATATAATTGAATACTGCTAAGAGAGTACATATTAAATGTTAACACCACAAAAAATATAAGTATGTGAGGTGATGGATTTGTTAACTAGCTTGATTTAATCAGTTTGCAATGAGTATATACAATATATCAAAACATCACTTTGCATGCAATAAATATATACAGTGTTTACCAATTACAGTTTACAAGATATCCTTCCTGGAGACTTCCATAAAATCCTGCTCTAGCATGAACTTAATTATTCTCTAGGCATTTTGTCTATTGATTTCATCTGAAATTTTCTTACCTATCATTCTGGAAATTTTCTTTATTTCTTTTCTATCTTATATTCCTTTTTTCCTAGATCACATGCTGTCCTCTTTTTGGTTTATACCCTTTCATCTTACTAAAACATGCCCTGCAGTAGCTTACTGTAGGAGTACAGAGGCAGTAAGTTTTTTTGTGTTATACCTCTGAAAAATGTCTTTAGTCAATCTTCATGTTTAATTTACAGTTGAGCTTTATATAGCATTCTGAGTTAGTAGTTAGTTTTCCTCAGACAGGATTGAAGGTTGTGTTCTATTACCTTCTAGTTTCTGGTTTTATCATTAAGAAGTGTGTTGCAATCTGATTCTTGATCTTTTTATGTGACTTATTCCCCATCACAATTATTAGGGACTTGTCTTTCTCTAAAGTTCTTCTAAAAATTAATGCTGATGTGCATAAGTTACACCTTTTTTTCATGCAGAATCTTTTAATTGAGAAACTGTCTTCAATTTAGAGAAATTTTCTTTGTTAATGTATTGTCTCTTTCAAGAACTCATCTCACCCAGATGTTGACTTAGAGTCAACTCTCATTTTCTTATTTTTCTCTCCTATATTTCATATTCCTCCTTTTTTTATTTCTTTTTTTCTTCTTTTCTTTTTTTTTTTTTTTTTTTTTTTTTTTGAGACAGGGTTTTACTCTGTTGCCCAGGCTGAAGGTGAGCAGCACAATCATGGCTCATTGCATCCTTGGTTTCCTGAGCTAAATGGTCCTGCCCACTCAACCTCCCAGGTGGCTGGAACTGCAGGTGCACGCCACTACACCCAACTAATTTTTTTGTATTTCTTGTAGAGACAGGTTTTGCCATGTCGCCCAGGCTCATCTCAAACTCCTGAGCTCAAGTGATCCACCTACCTCAACCTTGCAAAGAGCTGGGATTATAGGCATGAGCTGCTGCACCCAGCCTTATAATTTTTAATTTCTAAAAACATCTTATGCTTATAAAGGCCATTTTTAATAACCCATTCTCATTTTACATATGCAATGTTTTCTTCTTATCTCTGAGAATATTTGTAATAATTTTTTGAAGTTTTACCTCTTCCTGGTGAATTGTATCTATTTTCACCAAGTTAAAATTGCTTTTTTCCACAAATGGATCATCAGTGATCCATCTATGTTGTGAAGCAAAACAATAAAAAATTATGAAAAGCTCTCAGTATGTTATGAGCAGAGCTTGTCAGCTAATGGACTTCACCATGATCAGGTAGGCACATTGGGAACTCTTACTTTTTACTATCCTTAGGTTTTCTTCTCTTAGGATGATCCTTTTCCCTAGGGATAAATCTCTTGCTGGTGTGAGAATAAAAGATAGAGGTATTGTATAAGTTTCACTGCCACTGTGGGAAGCCGAGGGGAGTAAAAAAAATGGGCTCATCACTTGTTAGGTAGGCTTTCACTTAATCTCCCTTTTAATTATATGGATTTCTGCCCTCAATGTATTTCAGGCCCGGAGTTCAGGGTCATTCTTTTTCAGTCTCTCCTGGGGGATAAACCTCCAGTCATCATCATACAATGGGGACAGAGAGAGGAGGACATATTGGCTTTTCACTGCAATAGAGACTTCAAATCAGCTGTGCTTTTAGCACCATCTGCATTTCTACCTGCTTCCTCCAGTCCCTGTGCCTTTCAGGAGTTCTCTGACATGTTTCAGCTTACAGCACCTCTCAGTCACAGCTAGCAGATATTTCAGTTTTGACTTTTCTACTTGGCTAGTTGAGTTTAAACTCATACATCTGCTTTCCAGCCTTCTAAAATTCTGTAATATCTCTTCTCTGTTGTGCTCCCTTACTTTGCAACCTCATAGGTTTTATAACATTTCTATTCTTTTAATATTATTTTTCAGTGGTTTTAGAAGAGAATAGAGATGTGCGTTCAATCAGTCATGTAAATGAGCTCTCCAGTGTTTATTTGTATACTTAAACCATATTTGGCAATTCAATAGGCAGAAAGATGGAGTCTTGTAATTTGCAGTTACTCTGTATTCAATTAGGATGGACATTTTTCTATGTTTATTAATGCTTTGTGTTTCTTGTGGAATTTTCATTTCCTTCCTATGTTCATATTTTTTATGTAGGGACATTATAGTTCTTCCTTAGTTGATAGGTAAGAACTTATTATGTATTTTTTAATTTAATTTTTTTTTGGAAGAAGAAAAGATTTATTAGTTTGACTCTAGCTACATACACATATATATATATTTTTATTGTACTTTAGATTCTGGGGTACATGTGCAGATCATGCAGGATTGTTGCATAGGTACATACATGGCAATGTGGTTTGCTGCCTCCATCCCCCTGTCACCTATATCTGGCATTTCTCCTCATGTTATCTCTCCCTAACCTCCCCACCCACCGCTGTCCCTCCCCTGTCCCCCACAAAAGACCCCAGTGTGTGATAGTCCCCTCCCTGTGTCCATGTGTTCTCATTTTTCAACATTCACCTATGAGTGAGAACATGCAGTGTTTGGTTTTCTGTTCTTGTGTCAGTTTGCTGAGAATGATGGTTTCCAGATTCATCTATGTCCCTACAAAGGACACAGACTCATCATTTTTTATGGCTGCATAGTATTCTATGGTGTATATGTGCCACATTTTCCTTGTCCAGTCTATCATTGATGGGCATTTGGGTTGGTTCCAGGTCTTTGCTATTGTAAACAGTGCCACAATAAACATACGTGTGCATTTGTCTTTATAATAGAATGATTTATAATCCTTTGAGTATATACCCAGTAATGGGATTGCTGGGTCAAATGGAATTTCTATTTCTAGATCCTTGCGGAATCACCACATTGTCTTCCACAATGGCTGAACTAGTTTACACTCCCACCTACAGTATAAAAGTGTTCCTATTTCTCCATATCCTCTCCAGCATCTGTTGTCTCCAGATTTTTTAATGATCGCCATTCTAACTGGCATGAGATGGTATCTCAATGTGGTTTTGATTTGCATTTCTCTAATGACCAGTGATGATGAGCA
>CAUYLG010044221.1:0-44916 GCA_963573385.1 Cacajao melanocephalus | reverse complement strand
CACCACGGCAGCAGTCCAGCCTGGGCGACAGACTCGATCCCAAAAAAAGAAAAATGAAGTGCCATCTCCAGGAAAGAAGGATTTGTGTCCTGCCATCAGGCTGTTAGAGGCTGAGGCAGAGTGCTCCTCTACATTTTTAGTCTTTAACTTAACTCTCATTGAAGGGGATTTTGGTTCCCTTCATATTGTTGACATATTGTTGACAAGCTTCTATGTTGAGCATTCAAAAGAAGTGTCAGATATGGTTCTTGGCTTTCAGGCATGTACTTAATCGAAAGTCTGGACATCTTATATATTAGATATTTAAGAATGTCAGCCATCTGTATTTGAAAGGATAAACTGTTACTCCACTGGAAGAGCTTTGTATTGATTGTGGATTCAGGAACCCACAGGGGAAGGCTAGATTCAGAGAAATCAGAGAACTAAAGAGCAAGGGAAAAGAGGCACCTGGAGAGAGGGGGAAATGCAATTAGCTGAACATCATCAGGACTTCACATCAGAAGTTCTGCCTTGAAAGCATTTTTAAAAATGGGGCCTCATAGGCAGTGCCTCTCTCCTCCCTCGGCCACCTTGCCTCAGCTTTGGGAGGGAAGCATCACATGCAGTTTTTTACCTCCTCCCACGGTTTGGGACTATGGTATGGGGTACCTCTTGGAGTCATGGCAACAATGGGAAAGGATTTTCTTCACAGGTCTATTCAGATTTGCATTTGGTGGAAAACTTTCAGCAGAAAGACATCAGCTTTCTTAGGACTTTGGTTTTAAAGTTGAGTTTGGAACCCGAACTGAAGATTAAAACATGCAGAATATTCTCTATGCCGTTTAGCTGTCTGCAGTGCATGCCAGAGAACAGAAACACACTGTTGCTGGGTACCCAGCCATGTCCTGCCCACCCCCACCCTGGTGAAGCTGGGAATGAGAAACCAGGGGAAGCACCATGTATATATACATGGCCAGAGAAAAAGACTAACACGATTGGTGGGCATTAGAGCACTGTTCTCTGTCTGGGAATTGAGGATGATTATTTCTCCTTCATTGTGTGCAGCATCCTTTTGAGATCGTTTGGGGAGGTATTTTTTCAGATTGGAGAATTATGATTGATGGTGAAGGCCTTGGAGAGCCAGCCTGCGTGAATGCAGTATCCTCAGCTGCTTTCCCATCTGCACGCACAGATCGCTCAGTGCCAGAGCTGCAAGGCGTCCAGAGCTGAGCTGGTCCAGCCTCATTATTTTGGCTGATGAACAAAAAGACCCAGAGGGGGTAAGGGGCTTACCCTGCAGAACATAAGGAGCCGGCCCAAAGCCAGGAGGAGAACCAAAGTCTCCCATGTCCACAGGATACTGTTTCCTCCGCCTAACACAATGCCACTCTGTTCACCATTCAATTCAACAGCTATTTATTTGAACCTCGCTGGATCTGCCAGGAACTAGGCTAAGCCCTGGGGTTTCTAAAATGGGTAAGGCATGCTCCCGCCCCTTGAGGAACTCATAGTCTGGGAGGAAGGGAGCGAGGGAGGGAGAAACATTGATAGTACATCTTGTTATTTTTTTTAAATGAAGAGAGGAATGAGCACAGGGATAGAAACTCAGAGGAAGAGCACGTGGAACCTCCTAGGAGTGCTGAAGCAGGTGCCATTGGAGCTGAGGCTTAAAGGCCTGGCAAGGGTGACTTTCGGGAAGGAGGGCGAAAAAAGCAGCTCAGAGGAGGAGCGGCGTGTGCCCCACCTGCTGTGCTCCACTACCAACCAAGTCCTCATGCTGCTCCATGGAGAAGCAGAAGGGGCTTCACCTTTAATTCAGTAACGTTTTTTTTTTCTCTTAAAATTGCAGGTGGAATATACAGTGAGTATTTTGAATTATTCTTGTTATATTTATCAAGTAGAAGATTGACCTAAAATGTTTGGCCAGAGAGAAATAGAAAAGCCAATCCCAGTTTAAATTGTTTGAATCTGATTCAGTCAGGATCTCAAATCTTCCTGCTTATAATTTCAGCTTGTTTTGAAAGCTACCTGTATTGAAGAGGGGGCAGGGCACAGAATGAGTTTTGGCTTTAATACACTAAAGACTACACCAATAACCTGAAAGACCCAGTTGAAAACCATGGGCTAAATGAGATAATGAAAGCTGGGTACTGAGACCCCCACTCTTCCTTGTTTCTGGTGATTTCATGCTCCAAATCTTGTTATGACATACTGCAACATCCCTCTGTATAGTGCTTTAAGTAGTTGTGAGAGAGGAAGGTGAGCCCATGGATCAGAAACCCCTTGCTACATGGAAAGAGCAGAGAAAGCAGAACTAGAGTGGATGCCTTCTCTGTCTGGTCCTAGTATCACGTCATTTGGTCTTTTCCCATGAGCAGTGAAATCAAGCAACAGCGACTGATTATCTTCTAAGTACAAAGCATTCTGCTAAGTGCTTTGAGGATGTAAAGAATGAGAAAGGCTAGGAGCAGTGGCTCATGCCTGTAGTCCCAGCACTTTGGGAGGCCAAGGTGGGTGGATCACTTGAGCCCAGGAGTTTGAGACCAGCCTGTACAACATGGTAAAACCCCATCTCTATATAAAAAAAAAATACACGCATTAGCCGGGCATGGTGGTACGTGCCTGTAGTCCCAGCTACTCAGGAGGCTGAGGTGGGAGGATGGCTTGATTCTGGGAGGCAAAGATTGCAGTGAGCTGAGATTATGCCAGTGCACTCCAGCCTGGGCAGCAGAGCCAGACTCTGTTTCAAAAGCAAACAAAACAAAAACAAAAGCATGAGAAGATACTATTCTTCCCCTCAATCACCTTATAGGGAGCAAGGTTTCATGCCATGTAAGGTAGAACTATACTACTTATTTACTTAGTACCCATGTTAATATTGGGAAGGAAGTATGAGCTTCAATTTCATCTGTAAATTGGGGGCACTAGTTACAGGGATGTGGTGAGATTCAATGAGATAATCTGTGTAAAGCTCCTAGCATAATGCCTGGCATATGATACATGCTCGGTTAATGTTAGTTGCCATAATCATGATCATCACTGTGGTGTAGAGGAACTAAGCCCTGACTTGTAAGCTCTGATGTCTATGTTGACATCTCCACATGCATCTTTAACAAGCAGATCAAACTTAACATGTCAAAAAAATGGAAGTGCTGATTATTTTCCTCTCCAAACTTTTTTTTTCTCATCTTAACAACTGATTAAATGGCATCACCATGTTATTGCAAAAGCCAAAGACTTAGGGGACACCATTGACGTCCTCCCTTTTTCTTTTCCTTAATTTCCAACCAACAAGTTTTGTCTTTGCTGCTTCTAAAAAAAATTATGAATTTGTCTATTTCTCTTCCATCTCTGCTGCTACTACTCTGATCCAAGGCACCATTGTCTGTTGCCTTTCATTTGTAGCTCTTTCATTCTCCCACTGTCAGTAAGCTTTATTAATGACACTGTCCCCTTTCTGTTTCTTCAATATGCCAACCCCTTTCTTACCTCAGGGCCTTTGCACTAGATATTTCATCTAATTGGAACATTCTTTATTTCTCCCCAGTGGCTTCATTACTTGCTTGCATTTGCAAATCAGGTATTTGTTCAAATGTCATTCCCACAAAGAACTCTCCCCTGACACTGCTTCTTTCACCTCACCTACCACCCAGTTTTTTTGTTTTCTTTTTTTCTTTTTTTCGAGATGGAGTCTTGCTTTGTCTCCCAGGCTGGAGTGCAGTGGCACAATTTCGGCTCACTGCAACCTCTGTCTCCAGGTTCAAGCGATTCTCCTGCCTCAGCCTCCTGAGTAGCCGAGATTACAGGCACCTGCCACCACGCTCAGCTAATGTTTTATACTTTTAGTAGAGATGTATTTTATCGTGTTTGTCAGACTAATCTCAAACTCCTGACTTCAAATGATCCAGCTGCCTCAGCCTCCCAAAGTTCTGGGATTACAGGTATGAGCCACCACGCCTGGCCAATATCACAGTACACTCTTATTTTTTCTGGAACATCTCCAAGGGTGCTACCAAAAGTGGGTGTTGGGGAAGTACTGGAGAATCTCATTGGATGTTTTCTGGAGAGGGCTTGGAAGTGGTTTACATCACTTCTACTCAGATTTCTTTGGCCAGAGTTCAGTCTCATAAACCCAGCCTACCTGCAAGGGATGCCAAGAAATGTCATTTTCTCTTGTGCTCAAGAATATGAAACAGTGTGGCAAACACATATTTGACTTCCACAGCTCATGTAACTGAAAGTCCAAGTATGTGGCTTTCATATACTACAATGACACCAAGCTCCAGTTTTTCTCTGTCCAACTCTGGATTCTCTTTCAGTTTGGCCACTCTCAGATAGGTTCTCCTCTTGCTGATGTCAGATGGATCAGAAGTTCCACATCTTGACCTACAGTGGTAAATAAACAATGAGGCTCTTTCCTGGAAACCCCAGAAGTCTTCTAGACTCTGGTTGGGGCATCTGCCCATCACAGAACCAATTACTGTGATAAAAGGAATGTGACCCGTTGATTACCAGGGACCACTCTTGTGTTCTCCATCCCTGAATTTGGGGGATGGGGAGGCAATTGAACCATGGTGGATCAAGACTGAGAAAGGGATGCAGCTTTAAAAAACTCTTATGGGAAGTAGGATAAATGGATGCCAGTGGCAAAAACAGACAAACAAAAATATTCACTACAGCAGCATGTAAGATTTATCAATCAATAATATACAATTCTAAACACTCTGATCAATGGACCACATTTTCTTCTTGTGTTAATGGTCTCTACCAGAAGCACATTATACAGCCAAACTATTTTTTAAAGTACACAGAAACTATTGGTTCTTTGCTTTGTCATACTTCAGGCTTTTTCTTGACTAAGTAGAGGGCTAAGTGGCTTTATTCTAGTAAGAAATATTTATTTTGTGTTGTTAGTTGTAATGGGCAGCAAGGTCTTCCCTTATATATCTCACCTCTGCAGAGTTCTTGGATAATGCAGTTATAGCTTATGATAAGGCTAAGGGTAAGACTGAGTGGCTGAAGTAAGGTGAGAACAATATCATCAAAGGAGAAGAAAGAATTCAAGGAACTTACAGGCATGTGGTAGTAAGATCATCTAAACGCATGTTGAAATCATCCAGAATTATAATGGCAAGGTGGGATCCAGGACCCAAGGAATGAAGCTAAGTGAGTCAGAGATTGTTGGATGGCTGGAACAGCTTGAGAGGGTTTTAGGCAACAAGGAAAGGATGATCTGGAAGCAGCATTGAGATGTAAGGAGGACACCAATTGTTCCTCCTGGTCCAGAAAAATAAGGGCTGTATAAAGAAACCACCACCACTTGAGACCCTTACAAGGGAAGCAGTGCCCTAATGAGAGCATCAAATTGTGGCTAGAGAAAGGAAATAAAGGATGTTCCACAAAGAGGCTGGCTTTAAAATCCCCTGCCCAAGAGCCAGTTTATCATGATTTCAGCTCAGGTATGGGCTGAATGAAAAAAAAACCCTAGTGGTCAGTCAACTGGAGGCCACCTGATGTTGAGTTATGGTCACTCAACAAATATGTATTGAGACCATGATGTGCCAGCCTTCTGTTAGGTTCAGCCTCAACTACATATCAAAAATAGAAATTTTGATAATCGACGTACAAATGATCACAGCATAATATAGGGAGATCTGATTCTGGGTTGCTTCTACACAGGAAGGGGCAGGAAGACTCCAGTTGTCAATCTGGACACAACATACAGCACATAGAGTTAGCTGCTGTAGAGGTCAAGCCTTAGAAGCATACTGATCTGTTTTTATAGTGGTCATGATGTATGGATGGGTGTTGAGTGATGGCTCTAGCTGCTTGGCTCAGCAGAAATCCTGTTGAGCAGCTGCAGTAAGGATTCAGGAGTTCTATGACAGCAGAATAAAATCCATGGGCCAGACAACTGGTCATTGCAACAGGTTTCATCATGAAGTGATGAGGTAGGCATATACGTCAGTGAGCAGTCTAGAATAAAGCTCGACTTTAAAATGCTGAGACAGGTTGCCAGCAGGTAGCAGAGCCCACCTCAGGGCCATATGAGAGGCTGGATTTGGGTTTTGGGGATGAGATAAGCAGGAGAAAGGCAGATGGCCCAAGTCCTGGGAGTACAGGAATGCTCAGCAGGTGACAAGAATGGGCTTTGTTACAGGGAATAAATAGAAAATTCCATCATCAGAAATGAGTCACTGCTTGGGATCCAAGTCTTATGAACAGGGAAAGACTATGCTTTTCATAGCATGAGTACAGATCAGAAACAGTCAAGGGGATCTGGACACTGGGCCCTGGATGTTAGACCAGAGCTCCAGAAGTCCCATCAGCAGCAGGTCAGGGCTGAGTTGTGGGGACCTGGGTGGGCTGAGCCTGCAGCTGGAGCCAGATGGTACTGCTGCACCACGGGAGAGATGCAGAAGCTGGGACTTAAAGCCACAGCTTTGTCTGGCCCATGAGGCACTCCCCTTCTCTCCAAGGCCAGCCTTCAGCCCTGGCAAGAATGAAGGAAGCGGGCACACACCCCTTTCCTTGAGCCTCAGGCTCTTCTCTTCATCTCTTCTGCTGTCATTTAGAGGATTCTGGCAGAGGTTTGGGGTCAGTAGCTGAGTTAACTCACCTTACAGATTATTGTGGTTCAGTTGGTGCAGCAACTTTTTTAGCCTTTAAGTCTTTCCTCTCTGCTTTTAGTATTTTAAGGAGGAGATAACTTTTCAAATGCAAATGTCCTAATTAGATATGATATTCTCACTACCTGAAATACTATGTATTTATTTGTTGTCTACATCACCTAAAAGGATTGCCAGCTCCCCAATGGCAAGACCTTTGTTTTGTTCACTACTGGGTTCCAAGTGCCAAGACCAGTGTCTGTCACATAGTAGATGCTCAGCATGTTTGCTGAGTGAACAAATGTGAATAAATGAATAAGCAAGTGAACATTCCATTCTTATGGGCTTGTCTAGCTCTAATCTGTCCACAGACATGGTATACCCAAATGAGATAATTCATGGGTTTATGCTAAGCAATCAAAAGGTTTCTCTGGATATGGTAGGCAAATTATGACTAATTCATCCTGGACATAATGACATGATCATTCCTTTGTTAGTTATTCTAAGAGTAATTCAGATTTTTATGTCAGTTCAAACTTTGACCCTTCTCATTTTCCTACAAGAAATATAAGCTTTGCTTGTTTGTGTTTATAATCAGTGCCTTTCATCGAAAGGGCATTATTTTCCCCTTTAAAGTGGACCTGTGTTAAAGTTTGCTATAATTTACTGAATGCTCACTCTGTACTTGCACTATTCTAAGCACTTTTCGTATATCAACTCATCTTTTTAATAGTTGCATGTGGCATTATTCGTCTTCCCATTTTGTCTATGAAGAGCACAGATAGGTTAAATAACTTGCCTAAGGTCATACTGCTAATAAGTCAAGGATCTGGGAGCATCCTTGTATCAGACTATACAGCTTATAATGGTATATTAGTAAACATCACTTATGTCTTCATTTATTGAGTGAATAGAGGATAAATAAGGTATGTTGACTGCTTCATAGGCTTCCTGTGAGGTTAAAATGAGTTAATACTGGCAAAACACTTAAAGCATTCAACAGATGTTAGCCTTTTTCATCCACTACCACCTTCTAGGAATGCACAGTCTTATAGATGAGACAGCATGATAAATATACTTCATACTCACACACATACGCACACATATATGGAGATGTACACATATGGGTGGAAACATACATATCTATCTCATTATATTTTTATTTGGGATTGATCAATATTTTCTTTCACTGGTAGAGATTGAGAGGGACGAGCTGAAGCCAGAGACATGAAGTTTGTTTTGAATCACACAAGAAGGGAGTGTGGCTCACAGCTGGAGAAATTACAAATCTTAGCCACTCCTCAGTTGGCCTGATAGAAAATCATTTACACATAGAAAGAAAATGGTTGGCATTTATTCTGCGCTCACTATGTGCCGGATGCTGTGCTAAGCACTTTACATGGATTATACCCTTGAATCCTCATCACATCCCTTCACATGAGGTACCATTATCCACATGCAAGTGATGAAGAGATAGAAGCCTGGGAAGCTAAGGACTTGCCTGGGGTCCCCCAGCTGGCTCGTGCATGCTACAAAGCCAGAGCTTTTAATGATTTCTCAATATCACAAGATCCCTCGTTGGGGCAGAGGAGGTTGACCATGAAAACTACTGCTATCTAAGGCCTCTCATGAAATACAGGGCATGGTTAGGGTGGAAACTGGTAATTTTTAAAATTATATAATTAGAAATCTCCTTTAAGATGATTTTTAAATTTTAAATCCCATTCATTTGCTGAATAATTTTCTTGAGTTAGCTCTAATAACATCATTTTAGCATAATTATTTGAGATACAAGAGCTTAAGATAGAATTCTTAAGAACAGTGTCTGATTGCTGACAGGTAATTTTGTGGTGCAGTAATAGATTTAAGGTAAGTCCTGGTTGTCACAGCCATGAATACTCAGGATTTCTGTACAGGCTTGTGGTGTCGAACCCCTATTAACCTCAATAGGGAAGGCACTAGGTTTAAAGAGTGGCTAAAGAAGAGACCCAGAGCCAGCAAAGGAGACCTGGGCTCACATATGGGGGACACAGTCCGGTGGTGGTGGGCTGGACAAAATAACCAACAGTAGTGGTGAACAGGGCGGGAAAGTCACAACTGCTTTCAAGCAGCATGCAGTCTATATAGCATTTCCACTTAACACCTTCCCCCAATGACCTCCACCTGCCTACCTTAATTTAAGCCAAATCGCAGGGTCTCAGTCCCCTGTACTGCCTGTGTTCCACAGGACAGCCTGGGGACTCAGATGTTCCTCATAGATAAGGAACAAAACTCTGGGTTGGCTATGCCAGATTCCCTGTCTCAGACCACACATTCAGATACAGCTTCCATGCAGGGTCATTCTAAGGGTATGCTCAAGTGATTGCTGTCCAGTGCATTTACCCTACGAAGCTGGTTGTATTTTTCTTCATTTGTTTGTTTCATTCATTCATCTACTCACTCAGCACATACATAGTGAGCCTACACAGGATTTGTTCTAAGTGAACATGACAGCTTCCAGCTTGATGGATCTCCCCTCACTTTCATAGCGGAAAGAACTGGGAAAACAAGCTAAGGCAGGAAATGAGCGGGTAATGGGGAAGGATAAGTCCCCATTAGAGAAAGGGGCCACCAGGAGTGGGTGGGGTGGTGAAGTGGAAACAGCCTGAATGGGAAGAAAAAGCCAGTAGGGTAGAAGCAGAGAGGCTTCCAAAGGAGAGAGCAGCACAAATCAGTGTTATTTGCCCCATTTTGCCAGAATCAGGACCAGGTACCAGGTTAGAGGAAATTGGGGAGGTGGAATGGGAAGTAGTATTGAGCCAAAGGAAAGAGTGGCAGGCAACTTGCCTAAAATCTGCAAGTACCCAGTTTTCACATTCCTTTGCCTGTGGTTTGGTTTGATAGGCTATTGCATCACTGTCTCATTATCTAATTGTCCAGGGTGGAGAAAGTGACCCATCCTGCAGTAGAAGCAGGTAGGAAAGTGTGAGATTTCACTTCTTTGTTTGGATGCCTGGAGTGGCTAAAAGGGGAGCTTACTTATGATGGAGCCTCTCATGGTTTGTTTATCTTACTTTGTATCTCATCATTTAAATCAGAAAACAAACTATGACTCACCTTGACGTGCTGGGTGCTAGGTTAGATGCCCAAAGGCATTTAGAATAGGTGTATCTATCAACTGAAAATGTAGCTTCTCTTTTTCCTCTTGCGTAAATAATCTGGTAATCACTAAAAAAGGACCTCAGACCTTTTGGAAAAACCAACACAGCAACAGCACAGTTTATCTGCCTGTGAAAAGCTATTGCAGTCGCACGAGGACACTTAACACATTGGCCTTGAATCTGGTACTCTATCAACCCACTAGACCGTACTGGGCTGCGGTCGCTCTTTCACAGAGTGCCTTCAACTTCCACAGTGTGCCCTCACAAAATGTCTCAGAGGGAAGCCAGGCCCTGTCCTTATCCTCAAATTATCCTCAAGACTAAAACTCTGCTCAGCTGCTGAGGTGACTTGACCAGGGTCACAGGGCTGGGAGGTAACTGAGGTGGGATTTGAATTCAGATCTCCTCTTCCTCAGTGCAATAGTTCTTCCTCCATGCCCTGCTTATTCCCTAGGGCATTGTCAGTAGGGAATATTCTTCCTGCAGAGGCCTTCCTCCATTCATTAAATATTTACTGAGTGCCTACTGTGTGCCGATACTGTTCTAGGCTGGTCATGTCTCTGCCTTCTTGTCCTCCTGAAGCCAAAGTTCAAAAGACAAAATTTGAGAATCCTTGAAGTGTTCATGATTCATGCAGTCGACTCTGCCCCTGCAAACACACCTGAAGGCAGTGTATTTCCCCCACAAAATAATCTGTCCCTTTGCACTATGTAACTTTTCCAAAGGAGACAGAACTTTTTTTTTCTACCTTCAGAGACGTGTAGTGAGCTAATATTTTTGGATACACTAAGGTAAATGTCAAGGATGTTTTTTCAGTGAATCTCACAGGCTGACCTTACTTTTTACTTGCATTAGAAATAATAGCAGTGGCCATGCAAACATATAATCCCAAGGTGAAGAAATTGCAGGGCAGGGTGAGGGGAAAATGCATTTTGACACTCTTGCTTTGACTGATACCATTTAAGTGGCCTATATTGAGCTGGAATTTGATTTAGGTCAGATGTAACAGTAAATTACAATGCCAGAAAAGGGTGTCTGGAAATGATGCCATTTGTGGGGTGTATCTGTGGTATCTCTGATTGGGGCCATCTTTGATCTGTGTCCCCTGCTGCTCAGGAAATGACTGACTATAAATGATGTAAGATATCAGAGGCTCACAGAGGCATGGAAAAGATGGATCCAGGTCAGAATACCCATCAGGGGCCTTCAAAAGCAATTCAGCCATTCAGTTTAGGGATAGCTCTTTAGCTACTAACTGGTCTTCGTTTCAGATGCTTGAGAACAACCTTATCAAGCTGCCAAGGTGACATGGAGAGGGATATGTGAAGTTTATGTAGTGGGGAGCTGAAGGTACTTTATATAGCCACAGGATTCTGTAGGCTCAATCAGTATGTGTCATGTGGAACACCATTCAATGGAGTGAAAAGCATTTCACGCTTTTGGTTTTTCAAAGGAAGCCTGTCAGCAAGTTTCCTACAGCAAAAAATAACTGTGCTGTGGTTGAACTTCACTAAGAATCCTAGCCAATCAGATAATGTCATACCACCATGAGGAGGAATTTAGGGCTTTGCCAGTATAATAGGGTACTAATCACTACCAATAGGATTTGTTAACATGGGCCAGGAGGGTTGGTCATCACCACTGGAATATTGATTTTTACCCTTCAGGCAAAGTCCATCTTCCTTTCTCAGTGTCTGTCCTCTGTCCTGAGTTCAGGCAGGGTGAGGAAAAGCTGGTGCAGTAAAGCTCTGTGCAATATGAAGGTTGCTAGGGCTTGATTTGAAGTAAAGGAATTAATATTTAAATACATACTTAGTGTTAACCCTGAAACCAACTATCCTCTGTGCCCTTGACAGACATTGCTCATGGATGACAGCGCTCACCCATGAAGCCCAGATTTAGCCACTGAATCCTTGACAGAGGGCTTGTGGCAGCTGCAATCAATCAAAAAGGTTTGGCAAGCAAAATAGCACCAATGTGCCATCCAGGTATTTAAAAATGATTTCCTCAAGGACACAGACCACAGCTTCCCATCTCCTCACTTGTTCTTGGCTGTCTTTGCTGCCCAGTAAATGTCTGTTGTTAAATTAGAACTTGCATTTTGAGAATGGTACCCACAGCCAGATGAGCCTATATTTTTTTAAGGAAGTTGGAAAAAATCCATATGGGGCTACAGATAACCGCATCTCTGGGTCAAAGGCTGACTGATACAGTTAGGTGTGTACACAGCTATAAAAACCACTCCTGTGGCTAAGTGGCTTTTGACAAATGGGATAAAATGAGCAAGAATCAAATTAGATCTACTTCCAAATTGGCTTTTCTGTTCTCTCTCCTCTTCTTCCTCTTCCCTGACCCATTTGTTTTCCTCTTTCCATCTTATTTAAATTATAACATATTTACAAGAATCCAGCAACATGCGTTATTGTTACCTACCACTTTATGAGCACCATGATGGTTTTGGTGAGATGCTCAAGAGCATTGGCTTAAAAGCCAGACTGCCTGAGTTTGATTCTCCAACCCCTTCCATTACTAGCTCTGTGAGCCTTGGCCAAATTACATAATTTCTCATCTCCTCAAAGTCCTCAGCAATAAAACAGGGCTAGTAACAGCATCATTTTACTGTTAAGTAGATGAATATAAAATGTAGCTCCTGCCTTCACTCTAATTGAAGAATTGGTCTGGTTAAAACAATGAAACAGAAAAATACAGACATTCCTCCTATAGTTGAAGTCCCCATAAAGCAAATGAATATATGAGAGCTGATACCTTGGGGAACATAGCGTCCTTTATGCAGCCTCTGTTGATAATGACCCCGTCTTGCTTAGGGATTACAACATTCTTAGAGAAAAAAAAAATACTGCTCCCAATGCAGTCCAGGAACAAATGTGGCTATGTACATTGTCACCACAGTGGGGGTGCAGCATGTAGAGTAGAGGGTGCTAATGCTGGCCCCAGGCAAAAGAGTTAAAGGTTGGGGAGACCCTTCATGTTGAATCACGTGTTAATGAACAGAGGTGTCTCAGTGAGGTTTGAGTGTTTTGTTTTAAGCTGTACTCATTTATCTTAAAAAAAAAAAAAAAAAAAGCTCATTGAAATTTCTGTAGGAACTAGAACTTGGTTATTGCTGGAACTCCATTCATTAATCCTCTTTTACTCAGTAAAAGAATGGCTTTCTGTAGAGCAGTTTTTGACAACCCAAGGTTTCTTATCCAT
The DNA here is from genome assembly GCA_963573385.1 of Cacajao melanocephalus. Classification (NCBI taxonomy): domain Eukaryota; kingdom Metazoa; phylum Chordata; class Mammalia; order Primates; family Pitheciidae; genus Cacajao; species Cacajao melanocephalus. The sequence goes on along the minus strand of CAUYLG010044221.1, from coordinate 31,976 downwards.
CTGTTCAACAACAGTTCAGTGCCTAATATGTCCTAACATGGTGCTGGGTATGATGGTGTCCACAAAGGCAGAGTCCCTGTCCCTATAATTTGTGAAGTTGTAATAAAATTGCGTTTGTTAACATGTAGACATACTGTTGTTGCAGACAGAATTCCTGTGCTAAGCTGGACTGTTAAGACTGGAAGGGGAACAGCAGAGATGGCACCAGTGGTGGCCAGGGGAGGCGGCTCCTGCGCCTGTAAAATCTGCCACATCTTCCCTGGCCACACGTCTATATAATAACATTCCCAAAGATAGATCATTGAGTTCTCAATCTTTGTAAAGTATGAATAAGAGTGTTTTCAGAAACTGTGATTTTTTAAAATTTAAAGTATTTAAATTAAGTAAATACAATGCGCTTACCTTCAGGCAGATTGCCACCTCAAAGCCCCTTTTATCCAGAAATTCAAGGTGGAATTTAGAGAGGAGAAATGAGTGAAGATGAGAAGACCCAGAGAACTCCCAGCAGGGGATATTCTGCAAGTTGAGCCTCAAAAGATGATTGAAATCTTGGACCTAGATGCCCTGGCCTTTCTATACATATCAGCACATGCTCACAGAGAAAACCACCATGTGGCCAGCTGTGCTGTGGCTTGGAGAGGCAGGGTCTGTGGGGACATAGGAGCAGCTTTAGCAGTTGGATCCGTGTTCCAGTGTAAAGGGCAGGCTGCCCAGTGAGCATAGAAGAGGCCTGGAGTCTGCTTCTCACGCTGTTTTGGGCCTTACCAGGGGCTCCCTTGCCACTACAGCTGGGATGTCCTAATTTGGCTTGGTTGATTTAACTTCTCACTCTAGAGGAAGAAAGTGAGATCAATGTTTTCTAATTTGCCTCTAGGCTCCTTTTACAGTTACTTCAGCACAGCCAATCTGGGGCTCTTCATTTTAGATGAGCTGAGAGGTTCAGAAGAGAGTGTTTGTAGGGTCCCTTGGGATAATAGGCTTTCTCCAGCTGGGCCAGTGCTGGTGATGCCTGGGTTGCTGCCACACTGGGAGCAATGTGGTGGTGAAGTCCAGACAGGTGAATTTCAGCTGTGCTACCTTAGATAAAAGTCCCTTCACGTCTCTGGGCCTTGTTTTTATCATCTAAAATATGAGGCTCTTAAATAAAAGTTTTCTCAGATTGGTTAGCCAGATGATTTTAAGTGGCTAAAGGATGAACATTCTTTATATACTAACATATGTATTTATTTTTCATAGTCATATTCCATTTATATGAAGTGATACCAAGTTTTTGTAGTAATAATTACATTTCTTTAGAAATAATTTTATTTGAGTTACGTTTCTCTCCTGTGGTTTCTTCATTCACAGCTGACCCACCACCACTCTTTCCTTGCCTTGTTCAGATGGTCCTAAATTGTAAACCCTCCAGTCTCCTTCCCAAAGCCTTCTCCCTTGGCCAGCTATTCAATGGTGGTCTTAAGGAAAACTGTTCCCCTTGTGTGCTGGTGTACTGGAGTGGGTCCCCATTGGAAAATCAGAAAACCACCTGGGTTTCCCATAATGTGGGGCTGGTCCAGTCCAGGGCTTCCTACTTTTCCCTCAGTCTCATGTCACCATCACAGCTGTTGCCATGTCTGTGCACCCTGTCTACTCATGATGACTTAACATTTTCTTCACATAGACTGAGTTGATTATTTACTCAATAAAATTATTTGCAAATTACAGCTAGATAGGGAAGAGTAAGTTCCAGTCTTCTATACCACTGTAGGATGACCATAGTTAATGATAATATATAGTTTCCAATAGCTAGAAGGAGGATGCTCAGTTTTCCCAGCACAAAGAAATGACAAACGTTTGAAATGGTGGATATGCTAATTACCCTGATGTAATCACTATACGTTATACATATCAAAACATCACCGTGTACCCCATAAATATGTACAGTTATTATCTGTCAATTTTTAGAAAGTGAATCTAAAAAATTAAAAGATTTTTACCATCCTTCCAAAAGTAAAAAATACTTGAAAATTATTTTTCATAATTAAACAGTATTTTATATTTTATAGTAAATTTTATCACACTTTAAAATAATGCATAAATATTTTATGTTTACATAATAATAATTGGGCTGAGTGCAGTGACTCACACCTATAATCCTAGCACTTTGGGAGGCTGAGGCCGACAGATTGTTTGAGCCCAGGAGTTCGCAACCGGCCTGGGCAACATGGTGAAACCCTATAGCTATAAAAAAATACAAAAATTAGCCAGGAGAGGTGGTGCACACCTATAGTCTGAACTCCTTGGGAGGCTAAGGTGGGAGGATCACTTGAGCCCAGGAGGTTGAGGCTGCAATGAGCTGAGATCGCACCACTGCACTCCAGCCTGGGCAACAGAGTGAGACCCTGTCACAATAATAATAATAATGATTGTGTAAAGTTCTGTGCCCTGGACACTCACAGTAATGTATAGACCCTGGGCATTTCATAGTCTCCCTGTGCTTCTCTACCCTGACTCTGCTTCCCTCCTGTCTCCAGAGGCAACTACTGTCCATCATATTGTGAATAGTCTTTTTGGCTTATTTATTACAAAGCAGTATTTTTGCTTGTTTTGATTCTTTTTCACTTTCTATGAAAGAAAATAAATGGATCCGTGTCTCAAATTACTTGTAAAGTTTGTATGAATGCTTTTAATATTACCTAAACTAAGAGCAAAACCAGTGCACCAACTACAAAAAATTATGATGACCCTTTACGCTGTTCAAACATTTGTTGCCCAAAAATCTCACAGGCTTTCTTTTCCCAGAGTTCCAAAAAGAGATCAACACATTCATTTGCTTTATGGGGGAGGCTATGTATATAAAGAGAGGCTTTTTTTGTAAAAATGTAAATTTATTAATCTGAGACTATACCACGGACCAAAATTTTCAGCCTGGAGTGAAGCAAGTAAAGTTGTTAGTGAAGAAAGATCCACAGAGGAGGGGAAACTGCGATTGGGAAAGCAATCACTGCATTAGAGACAGGACAAAATGAGGCTCTGTCGTAATAGTTCACAGACTTGGGCAAGCTCAGACCTATTCTGGGAGCTTCTCCAAAATACAGATCCCTATGTCCACTCATTAGGGCAGTATGGACCCAAGTGATTCCTATGCAGGCCCGGGGAATGCACCACGTTTTAAAGTTCACCATCCTCACGTAAAAGTTTCCCATCTGTCTTAAAGATATCTATGGGACTTATTTTATTAATTAGAAATGTATTTGAAGATACATAAATATGTATATAAGTACACACACATATATAAACATAAATTAGTTTTTGTAGAACAAAAATGTTTGTGTATCACTAATTTCATATTACCTAATAAGACTGAGTTTCAAAGAAAGTGTCATAACTGGGGTCAAAGGAGAGGAAACATCACTGAACAGGAATGGAATGATATCGAAGTGCTGTTTCTAAGTCATCGTGTTAGGTTTCAGGAACTCCCAATTCACAGTCAGCTGTCTAGCCTCTGCAGGCAGAAGACTGAGGAAAGCGGAGCTGAGTCTTCCTTTTCCACAGGCCCCCCAGCAGAGGCAGCCCCTCCAAGTGTAAAGTATGTGCATCACCAGGGACCCAGGCCCTTCAGCTTGGAAATCACCAGAAACTGCTGAAGCTCTTCAGCAAGAATACCATTTTGGAGGGAAAGACATGAATAGTAGCTACTTAGTGTGTTCCTTTAGAGTATGGCAGCAGTAAATACATAGGACTGAGACTAGAATCTAAAGATTCCACACCCTACACTTTGGCAATGTAGAATCAAAATCTTAAGATGTTCAAAGTCAACAATTATATGCTGCAAATTGTATTTTATTTTACTTATTTTTGAGACAGGGGTTGTATTCTGTCACCTAGGCTGGAGTGTCATAGCACAGTCATGGTTCGTTGCAGCCTCAAACTCCTGGGCTCAGTGATCCTCCTGCTTCAGTCTCCCAAGTACCTGGGACCACAGGTGCCTGCCACCACACCCAGCTAATTTTTAAATTAGCTTGTTGCCAAGGCTGGTCTCAAACTCTTGGGCTTAAGCAGTCCTCCCACCTTGGCCTCCCAAAGTACTAGGATTATAAGCAGGAGCCACTGCGCCCAGCCAAACTGTATTCTTAAAAAAGATTTTTGTACTGGGATGGTCTCTGTACCTCTCCGCACCTCAAAACAAGGGACTGCAAAGGAAAGAAAATAGTTAAATAAATCATAAAACCTATAACAGTGAAATATTATACAACCACCAAAAGTCATATTTTTGAAGATGAGTAACATGGCAAAAAGCCACCCAGGCACCCAACAGCTTATCATCTACTGTTTATGAAACCCTGTGCAAAATAAGCATTCAGGATGGAGGTCACAGCTCTGACCTGGAGGAGCTTTCAGTTTAGTGGAAGAGAGAAGGAAATAAACAGGCAAACAAAATGTGACAAATGCTCAGATGGAGGTGCGTATTGGAGGCACCTAGCCCAGACAGGGGGTCTAGAAAGATCGCAAGAGGATGGATACTTGAACTGGGGGAGCATGAGTTGGCCCCAGTAGGGATGAAGTGGGAGGGGGTTTCTAGAAAGGGAGCCATACACATGAAGGCAGTAGTAGCTGCAGGGAATGGCATTCAGTCACTTTTAAATAATTCCTTCTGACTGGAGCTTCAGGTGACTGGGGAAGGGGTAGGGGTGAGGAAGATGCAGCTGGAAGCCGTTATCCTCAGCAAACTAATGCAGGAACAGAAAACCAAACACTGCATGTTCTCGCTTAGAAGTGGAAGCTGAACAACGAGAACAGATGGATATAGGGAGGGGAAAATACACACTGGGGCCTGTCAGGAGAGGGCGGGCCGGTGGGTAGGTAAGCATCAGGAAAAATAGCTAATGCATGCCAGGCTTAATACCTAGGTGTTGGGTTGATAGATGCAGCAAACCACCATGGCACACATTTACCTATGTAACAAACCTGTACATCCTGTATATGTACCCTGGAACTTAAAAATAAATCAAATTTTAAAAAGAGAGAGATAATAACACTAGCAACACCATCTCCAAGTGCCCTCAACGTGCAGGAGCTCAATATCCACTACTGTGTTTTGTTTTGTTTTATTTCACGATTGTGCTTTGAAACTGTGGTAAAGCAGGATTCTGATCAGAACATCCCACTCCTATGCCTGTGCCCTTAGCTCTGCCCTGAGATTGGAGCAGTTGGCAGAGGTCAAATCAATGACAGCCTTGTTTTCCACATAAAGCAGCCAGGATGTGGAGACAGGGAGAAGTTCAAAGCATGAATTATAATAGCCCAAAATGGGAAATGGCCTACATTTCCTTGCAAGAGAGAATTAAGTTTAAAAGTGATATCCATTTAATGGAATATTGTATGAGCGTTAAAATAATAGTTATCAACACTAGAAACAGAAAAAACTTAATATGATATTTAGAACTTTTTCCATTGTCTAATGATAAATATTTGTTATAGAAATGTCAAAAAAATTTTTTAAAGTAATAATTTAAAAAGTAATCCTATCATCCGAAACCACTATTATTTTGGTATGTATCTTTCCATCTATGTGTATGTGTGTGTGTGTGTGTGTGTGTGTGTGTGTAAATATATACACACTCAAAAATCAGAGTCATACATTATATACTTTTGTACTTAGTATTTGTTATTTAACATTATCTTGAAAGGATTTCCCTATCCATGATATTAAATATTCTCAGAAAATATACATTTAATAACTCTTTAGTATTCCATTTTGTAGAGTCCATAATTATTTAAATGGATAAAAAGACCAGGATAAAAAGATTGCATAGACTTTTATGATACAGCTGTGTAGAACTGGCACAGGAAACAGATGACTAATGCTGAGGTTATGGGCAGTTTCTCCTTTTACTTTCTCTAATGTGGTTAGTTTCATAATTTAGTTTTTTAACGATTTTTCAACCTTGGCATGCATTTGTTCAACAGGTAACATTTTTTCTTTGTTTTGCAGGGTACGAAGTTAGCAGTTAATAATAAAAGTTGTGTTTCTGTTTGACATCCCATCCAAGGCTTGAGTTTGGAGAAAGTGCACATTGGAGAGGAGGGAAGGAGAGCAGGGGCCCCTCCACAATGCCTGCCAGTGTCACTGCTTTTGCAAGCACAGTGGAACAATGACAGTGTGGCTACAGAACAGTGGGGCATTGGGAACAAAGTGTTTTCTTTGTGCTTTCAAGCAGAAATGCCGGGGAGCTACTAGAGATAGCCCTATAGAATCCACCGTCTACGCCCATCTGAGAGTCGGATAATTACTTTGTCAATGTAAGAAGTAATAAAACCCAGAATAGACTTGTCTTATTAGGCTGACATTGTTCTTGTTGATTTATTAACTCGGATTTTTTCCTTCAGAGCATAGTCACAAACAAATCAAGAGGGAAAAATAGAAGTTCTAATCAGAGGCTTTGGTGATCAATGGTCTTGGGAGTGAAATGTTATTTTATTAATAGTCTGTTCATGTTTGTATATGGCACCTACCATGTTATGTGGGGAGAGAGATACACAATCTAGCCAATAACAGTGAGGATATATGTGTTTATTGGGTGAGAGGCAACACAAAAAAGGTAAAGGGGGCTATTCTATCAAAGTATCTCCAAAAGTTCCTTGAAAAAAGCAGCAAACTGGTTAGTAGGTAGGGTTTTCTCCTATTACAAAATAATTTACTTAACCCCCTTTCAGAGGATCGTTCTATCATGTTATATCTGTGTATAAATCTCTAAATCTCAGAAAAACAGAGATGCTTAAAGAGGATCAAACTATTTTGGGAGAATCACTTTGAATTAAAGAGAAAGGATATATTACAATATTATCAACTTCTCAAATATGATCCTATATGAGAATGAGAAAACTTCATAGCATAAACCCTATAACTTGATGCTATTAAAACCCTATTTCAGGCCCTGTTCCATTTTCCAGCAACATCTCTGAGTACCCTGGCAGCTGACACTAGCATACTCTTTTAGCTCCAGAAACCTAGTGCTGAGCCTCCTGAACCTGCTGTGCTATTTTAAACCTCAGTGCCCTTGCACAGCACCCCCTACCTCCATGATATATCTGAAAAATGTTTCTTCATCCTTCAGAACTCAAGGAAGACATCCACTTTTCCAGGATGCCTTCCTTAACTCCCCCAGATTATGACTTCTCTGTATATTCTCTGGGAGTCTTTGCACACTGGGCTGATGGCCTCTGCCACCACACTGTCATTCTTTCCTGTGCGTCTCTCCATCCTCAGCCACTGGAGGTGGTGGGTTATGTCTCACTCTCATGCATGTCCTCACTGCCTGGCACAGAGTCAGCACTCCGTACACTTTAAATTAAAGTGAATGCTTCCATCATGTGAAGCAAGTGACTCTTATTAAAATATGTTCAGTAGCCTTTAGGTCCTAAAATCTGGGCAGGTTCTCATTGCTCCAGATGACTCCTGCATCACCTCTCTTTTGCTAGAAGGAGAAGCAATGAGTTAAGTGCTTTCTCAAGCTTCTCAAATCCCTGATTAATATTCTCTGATTCTCTATCTTGGAATGTATTTAAATCTCTCCCTCAATTCTGACCTACCTGGCATGGGAACAAGAATTTACAATGTTACTCATCCATAATGAAGATTACATGCCTGGCAATTTGATTTAATTATTTGTGGAGCTTGATTCAGGCTGTTCATAACTGCCTAGGCAAGAAAAAAAAACTCTAGCAAGTTTTTGGGCCATTTTTGAATCAGTATTATTACAGAAGAAAGCAAGAAATTTTTTTTCCATTTTAAGCCTGGCATTCACCCCTGTAGCAGAGTTTATTTCACAAGAAGAATGTTAAGTCTTGCAGACAAGATTTTGTGTTTCTTCATGTTAGTAGAAATTTGTAGCGTTGCCTCAGTCACCCTCAACTATATGCATAGGAGAAGTAGATACTTTTTTCAGGGTTTCTCAATCTTGGCACCATTGGCATTTTGGGCTGGACAATTCTTTGTGTGTGGGACATTGTAAAATGTTTAGTAGCATTCCTGGCTTCTACTCACTAAATGCCAGTAAAACACACACACACACATACACACACACAAACACACAAGTGACAATAAAAAATGTCTCCAGATATCGAGGGAAGGATGCGGGGGGAGGCAAAATAGCCCTCCTGAGAACCACAGATACGCTGGAATATATAGAAATAAACACATATAACACATTCTCACACGCTCTCTCTCTCATATAGCCTTGGCAAATTTTGTTTGGCTTTCACGTATGTGAAAATCACTTGTTTTAGAAACACTTTTTCAGTTCAGGGTTGTGATGTGGGGTGGGGTATGTGTGTTGGTGTGTGAGAAACCACACCTGAATGAAAAATGCAGCCTCCCTAGAAAGGTGATCAAGTTAACTTTCCTTTTCAGGGAAGAAGCACCACGGGAGGTCACACCTCACTAGAGGATGCCTGTTCCATAGCTAAGTGAGCCTTACAACAAGGCATTGTTCAATATTCATTCTTTCGCATTTCACTTCTTTTGGCTTTGAGCATCCTTTTCTGCTGCCGACTCTGGGGACCTAGCAGCTTCCAAAGACTCAGCTCTCAAGAAAAGTCCAGTTCTTATATCCTGGCTCACGTATATCTCTACAAGGCTTAGCTGGAAGTAATAGAGCTGTTGTTTCTAGAGTACTATCTCATGCCAGTCACTATCCTAAACCTTTTTCCCACGTAATGTCTTTTATTCTTTGCAATAATTCTGCCATGTAGATGCCATTAATGTCACAGTTTGAGACCTGAGGACCCAGGCATAGGACACTGGTACACACAGTTGTTAAATGGCAGATCCCTTTCTTGACCACTGTGCCCTGTTACCTTCCATTGAACATGTGGATTTGCTTATCAAGACCCTCAAATGACCACATCATGAACTATTTACATGAATGACTTTTACATTTTTTATGTGATCTTTTCCATTGCTGGTTGAAAATGAGAGGGGCTGGAGGAAGCATGCACATACTGAAAGTTGTAGTAGAGGCAACCAGAGCCTGCGGGGAGGCTGGTTCTCTTTATGGTGGCATAAATGTGATATAACGCATGCATTCTGGCTGTATTTTTATAGTAATTAAATGAAGATGTAAGTAGTTCTCTTCTCTTTCGAATAACAGATTAAGTCATAAAATGTAGAATGCCTGGCTAGATTATTCTCAAATTTAAATTTTCAAAGTAGAGAGAATGATTCATCCTAAAGTGAAGAGAAAACTCTGGATCTTTTATGAAGTACCCCGAACCCCTGCTGTGTTTGTTGAAGTGTGATCACAGGCCAACTCTGGTTAGGAGCTTTGAGAAATGAGAAACTACATAGGGCATGGAGGACATTCTCAGGAAGCCCCTCTGACTTTCCATTGCTCTTTGCTAAGTGGAAAATGTTCCTGTGTCTCCTACCCAGGCAGCTTAGTAGTCCCTACTGCAAGGAAGTGTAGACTGATCTTATCATATGTCATTTCTCATACTTATGTTTGTTAAGCATTTTTCGCAAAAGGTGTTACACTACTTTTTGGGAGTGGTGATGGGAGTTTTCTGGAGATAAAGTCTGGAAAGTTCCTGGGATTCTCAACACTAGCCCAAGAGTCTTCATCATTTCTCCCGCCTCATCATACCTGTGGGAGGCAGCACTCTCCTGCACCCCTGGGGCACAACCTTGGGAGCAGAGATGCTCAAAGTGGAGAGTGGGTGGTGAGGGGAAGAGAGTCCCCCCAGGGATGTCCGGGACCCTAGTGCCATTTAAAGAAACCCCACACCTCTCCTGACAGGCCTGAGCTCTGCTGGAAACCCTGCGTTAGTCAGACTGACATGAGAGGGTGTAACCTAGACCTGGGATTCAAAGTTAAGGAGGAACATAGAAAACTCGAAGTTTACGAATTCCAGTTACATATATGACTCTGCATTGCATGGCAGTAGGGGTGGCAGGAGTTCAGGAGTTTCCTTAGCATTTGAAAAACCTCTCCCATCCTTGGCCATCCCCTTTGTGGGTACAGTTTTCTCTGTGGGAAGCACCGTTCTCTCTCTGGCAGGTGTCTGCTTATCTTTCAGGAGTGGCTCTACCATTATTTCTTCTGTGTGGAAATGATTGGTCCCTCCTCTGTGCTCTACAGGATTCAAAAAATACTTGTTGAATTAATAGATAATGCTATACTGGGATCTACAGGTTTTTATTATAATAAATGATCATTGTAAAAAAAATTCAAACAGTACCGAAGTATATAGACCATTCAGTTTTGAGATTTCTCCATTCATTCAAGAAATATTTGTTGCACACCTACTTGGTGCCAGTTGAGATACAGGAAGGAACAACATGGACAGACTTTCAGCCCTCGTAGCCCTGACATGCAAGTAGGGTGAGGCCGACTGTGACCAAACACCAAGTGTATAATGTCAGATAATGGCTGAAGAAATGTAAAGCCAGGCAGGACAGTTGTGAGGGATGGTGGATGGGGCGGGGTGGGTAGGGGACATTGAAGAAAGGCCTGCATGTAGCTGGGGAGTCAGCTGTAGAAGACACCTGGGGGACCGTGGGTTCAGGTGGAGGGGGCAGCAGGTTCAAAGGCTCTGAGGTGAGAATGAACTTGGAGTGTTTGAGAAAGGACAGTTTTAGGAAAGGAGATCAGACAGGAAGCCAGGAGCCAAATCATGCAAAGCTTGATTGGCCATGAAAAGGACTTTGAATATCATTCTGAGATGTGAAATCATTGAGCAGAAAAGTGACATATCAGATTTATATTTGTAAGAGTCACTATCAGAGCATTTTCATCATCCTTTATTCAAACAGCATTTATCAAGCACCAATAAGCACTAGGCCCTGTCCCAGATACCAGGGAGTGGCAGATAAAGGACACAGTACATACCCTTCAAGAAACTTGCAATCTGATATAGAAACCCCTAGGCAAATAGACCCCTACAGCACACTGGGTTAATGTCATGATGGTCAGCATGGTGGAGGGCTGCAGACCCAGGACAATGGGACCCCAGACCAGGACATAGGAGGTGATCCTCCACATGAGAATGTTGTTGATGATGTCCCTAATCTGTGCTATAAAAGCAGGAGTGTACGTTGCTATGGCAATTTGCAGCAGGGAGACCTACCTCAGCCTGTGAGAGTCAAGGGAAGGATCTTTGAGGAAAGGATTTCTAGATTTTTTGGCTGAGGTCTGGAGAATGAGCAGAGGCTGGCAAGACAAGGGCTGGGCGTATATGCAGGAACAGGTCAAGGAGTTCCGGACCTGGAATGGGGGTGGGAACATGATAAAAGATGAAACTGGGTTGGTCAGCGGGCCCTGAGCAGACAGACCTTGAGGCCAGGGCCGTAGAAGCCATCAAAGCATTTTAAACAGAGGAGGGGCGTGATTCCATTTGCATTTTAGAAAGATCACTCTGGCTGCAGAGTGCAGAATATTTTAAGAAAACAGCAAAGACGGGGAGGAGATCTCATGCCAAGGCCTAGCTGAAAGTGGACATTGTGGGCATGGGGCAGAGTGGTGGTGTATTTAATGACGTGGAGGATGTAGAGTCAGAGGACTGTACGATCAACTGGATGTGGAGAATGAGAGGGGAGGATGAAGCATTGACAGCCGCCATGGCGCTGTTTTGGAAATGGTGGAAATGGGATCGTTTATTGGGACAAATAATATAATATGGAAGAAGAAATGCGATGGGAGTGAAAGATAATTAACTCATTTGCTGGCAGTTTGAGACTGCCAGTAGGCAGTTGCCTATTGGGGTATGAAGCTCCATGGAGAGGTGTGATGCAGGGACACAGTCGGGAGCACTGGTGCATAGATGATAAAGGTCATGGGAGCTGGTGGGCTTGCTGGAGACTGCTGGCATTTAAAGACTGCCTAACGCCTCTCACCAGCTGAGTATGTAAATCTCAGGTCCATCACAGTTTTGTTGGGGCAGCACTGGCTGTGACACGTGGAGGCTGGGTTCTGCACATATACCGAGGCTTCTGAGACACGGTGGGCACCTGGCTAGCAGGAGGGTCCTTGGGAAGGTGGCATCCCGGATAACAAATGAGCTCAGGACTCTGCCTGACAGGACTTGCAATCACCTTCACATTTTAGTTGTTTGGAGGCTTTTGCAGGTGAATAATCTGTCTTGTTTTCTGCTTCTTACATCAGGATTAGAATGAATATTTTAGAACATTTTCTTCTCTTGGCTTTATGCCTTTGCTTTTATAAGGAACAACAAAAAAAAGATGTGCCTTTTTTTCTTAATATTCATGCTGCCACTTTTTCACTAAATTCACATTAGAAATATTTCACACACCTCAAAAGGATTACTGTACTATCGTTTGAAATGGGCTTTTCCCATTTGAGTCGTTTCTACTTTTTGGCTATTGTGAATAATGCTGCTATAAGCACTGATATACAAGTATCTGCTGGAGTCCCTGCTTTCAATTCTTTTGGAGGTATAATGGAATTACTGGATCATATGGTAATTCCATGTTAAATTTTTTTTTTTTTTTTTTTTGAGAAACAGCCACACAGTCTTCCAAGTGACTGCATCGTTTTACATTCCTGCCAGCAATGCAGGATGCAGGAAGGGTGCCAGTTCTCCACAGCCTTGCCAACACTTGCTATTTTCTGATTTTTAGATAATAGCCATCCTAATGGGTGTGAAGTGATGTCTCCTATGTCTTTACTTCCAAAAATTGTGGCCCCCTTCTGAGTATATATTGAGTAGTTATTTACTAGATTTATTTAAAAATTGACAGATTGACAGCCTGAGTTTCACTTTCGTCAGTTAAGGAAGAGTGTACAGAGGTCATTTTGTGACCTCCCACCCCAACAGTAAAAGCAATGTCCAGCCCACCTTATTGAAATGTGCATTCATCACCTGTGAAAATGAGGCGAAAATGGGCCTTTTACAATTCAGAGATGTTGCAGTTGAAAATGAAGACATACTCTTTGTTTTTAAATATTGCTCTGTGATCACTACATTAATATTCATAAAGCTCTTGAAAGGAGATTGTCACTTGGTATTAAAGCCATCACAGTTGTCACTGGGTTTCAAAGCGTTGCTGCAGAGATTAAATTGCCCCTGCTCTTCCAGGGCTCTTCAGATTAACTGCATGCCGGTATGAGTTCCATCAGTCATCTGTAAGCCTGTGCTCCTGAAACAGAGAGGTGGTTATTAGAAGTACAGAAGTCAGGAGAGAATGCTGTGAAAAGAGCTTCTGGAATTTGGAGTTTGGGGAGTTGCATTTTATGTGCACCTTATGGAGATAATTAATAGACAACCACCACCAGAAAAAGTGGTCTCTTGCTGTCGAATGAAGGCCACCAAGCACAATTTACTGAGACTTGACATTGAAAAGAGACTGCGCTGTTTGTTTTCAAAGTGGGTAGCTTGTATCTCTTGACACTTTATCCTAGAGACTTTTACGTTAACAAAAGTCAGTGGGTGTTATGGAAACAACCAGTCTTTGGCAAAGCTAAAGACTTCCTGTTTTCTCACACATCTTGCAAACATCTGTCTGTCTGAGTGTCAGGAACCAAAAAACCCCATGGGCATCAGGCAGATAAAGTAGTGAAACAGATTTAGATTCTGGCAATATGTTGGACAAAGTCCATGCATAGTCTCCTTTAACCCCAAATAGAAAAATTTGTTAAAATATACTTTCTAAAAAGTCATAATAACTGAGACCAAAAGAAAGAAAGAGAAATCACCAGACATGAAAAAAGAAGTGGCAGTTCAAAAGAACTGGAGAAGAAAGCTGAAGTTATAGCCTTGGGAGCTGTTTGATTTCTAGAGTCTCTTGTGTTAATGTCCATGTATGCAGGGGCAGTTGATATGACTGGACCTGTGCAGCAACACATGGGGATTAAACTTAAAATTTAATAAAATTTCGAAATTTAAAATTTCGAAAGGGCTGCCCCTTTCGAAAGAAGGTGAGTTGAGAAACTTCACCCATCAAGCTCTTTCCATGTCCTGGTATACTGGTGTGGGGTCCAAATCTACTCTGGTGGTGCAGATGCTTGAGGAGATTGTCTAAAAGGAAAGGTGTATGTCAGATTTATGAAGCACATTGACTTCTGTTAAATCTTTTAGCATTGTTAAAAACAAATCCACACGGTGATATTATCTGTGGAAGTTTTGGAGCAGTAAAGATGAATAGAACATTTTAAATAGAACCAAAAAGGGGAAAAATAAATAATCAGAGGATATGGTCAAGTTGCTATCAAAGGAATAACAGTTCAACTGACAGTACCCTCTGTTTGGGCAACAATAAAAACTAAAAGACATTGGAATAACATCTTCAAAATCTAAGAAAAAATAACTATTGACCCAGAATTCTATGCTGTTAAATTATTAAGAGTGATAATAACATGTAATACATAGTGACAGAAAATAAAAAACTGATAACAATAATCTCACAAACATGTTCAGTGAAAGAACCCAGACACAGAGTACCCACCATATGATTCCATTTATATAAAATCCAAAAAATAGGCTAAAATAATAGGGATGAATGTCTGGATAGTGGGATGAGTAATGACAAAGAAGGGGCATGAGAGAACCCTCTGCTTTGATGGAATTATTATAATCTTGATCTGGATGGTATTTGCATCGGTGCTTACAGATGCAAAATCCATTGAGCCAAACCCTTTGGATGCATGCACATATCTACTTCACTATATGTATTTTAAACCTGCCCTCCAGAAAGAATATATTTTTTAAAGAAGGAGACTGCAATAAAGACCTTTTAAGTTTGCTTTTTATTAATACTCACTAAAGAATTGGTCAAGATGTATTTCTTTAAGACTGAGATAGAACTCAGAGAATTAGAGTGGGTTTTAATAATGAACAGTGAGAAAAGAAAGTGGTAAATTAGTGGTTCTATTTAAACAAACATTGACTAATTACAATAATAATGGCTTTGAGGAGTGGGGGTTAAAAAGCAAGATGGAAGTAAAGTGCTAGATAACAATCATGGAAAGTAGTAGGTGGTAATTGGAGTAAAAGCATTCAAAGGTCTTTTTTTATTCTGAAAGTGGGTAGAAATGTTGATTAACTTTGATTCAATTGTAAAAATTTAAGGTACTCTTAGCAAACTAATAAATGCAGGAACAGAAAATCAAATACTGTATATTCTCACTTATAATTGGAAGCTACAGGATGAGAACCCACGGACACAAAGAAGGGAACAACAGACACTGGGGCCTGTGAGTGGAGAAAGTAGGAGGAGGAAGAGGAGCAGAAAAAATAACTATTGGGTACTGGGCTTAATACCTAAGTGATGAAATAATCTGTACAACAAACCTCTGTGACATGAGTTTACCTGTATAACAAACCTGCACATGTACGCCTGAACTTAAAAGTTAAATATATATTTTATTTATAATTTAAGATCACTATATATATATATATATATATATATATATATATATATATGATAGTCACAAGAACAATATAATATATATAATTTAAGATAGTCACAGGAACAATAGAAATAGACTGTCTAACTTTTATATCAGTTGATTAAAAAGCAAGAATAAGAAGCTATTGAACCTAATAGTAATCAAGAGAGAAGAAAAACAGAAGCATAGAAAAGATACAGTAATTAGAAAATAATGGAATAAATAATGGGTACAATAAAATTAGCAATTGCAAGTATAATTTATTAACAGATATAAAGTTTAACATCTGTTAGAAGATGGAAATTCCTCCATGCTATTTATAAGAGACTTTCAAAACCAAATAACACAAAGCAAAGGGGTAGAGTGACTGCGCTACTGGTAACCATCCAAGCCAAATGCCTGCTATTGCCTTTCCATCCTGTTGCCCACTATCTCACCTTTTGACCAGTTATTGATATCTGTGTTCAAAGAAGGGAAAGGCATTATCAGTCATCTTGGAGTCATACACATTTCTGATTGCGGGAGACAGGGCAGCAGGAGAGAGGGGATGAGGAAGAGGAAGATACTATTGCCTACAACTAGGTTTTATAGATTGTGTGATGAATTTTGGGTTATTCATTGTTCCTCATTGTCAGAAGTTCACCTCTAGGTGAGATTGTATAAAATCTTTCTTTGAAGATACTGAAAATGGTTCAAATAATTTTCTTCCTGGTTGAAGATAAGTTTTTATTTATCTACTAGAACCCCTTTAATAAGCACCTATACTTTGTCATGGCTGAAAGAGCTATGTTACCCTGAGAAGACTTGGACATAGAGTCTGTTTGTGGAGTTGGGTGAGTTCAGGCTTTATCAGGAAGAGTGTAGGCATTTTACTTAGATATCAAATTATCTCACCTTGTTTCATGGTTTATGAATAATAGCATTCATTATTGTAGTTACAATATTCTAGATTTGGTATATAGCCTCCTAATTTGTTAGTTGACAGCATTCTTAACCCCTTATAAATGATTCATGCCAGCCTCTCATTTTATTAGATTTTAGTGTTTCCTCTTTATCTTTTGCTGACCTAGAAATTCTAGAGGCAGCTCCATTTTTAGGCTGATGAAACGCAGCGATCCCTGAAGCGATCTGGCAGTCTCCCATAGGTAACCTCCTTCAAGCTTGAAATGATTCCATTTATTACCATGAGTCCCTGCCCTTGAGAATATTTTAGCTGAATGTTTGCTAATTTCCTTTTCCACGCTGTCTCTGCACGTTAGATATCAGTCTGTTTCCTAAAATCTTTCTTAACTTTCCTAAGTTAAGGCTTTGATCACCAAATTACATATCCCATGGTATTTTTGGTTGACACAAAGGAATAAAACAACCTGTTATAGTTTATTTTACAATATAATTAAAGAGCCAAAAGCAACTATTGAAACTGGGCATCATCCCTTATTTCTAAGGAATAAATAATGCACAGGCTGGTGTTTTTCTAAAAGTGCTAACTATTGGTCTCTCTGCAAAGAATAATAAAATACAACTGCACTGGGCCACAAACTGGCCCCGGGCTTCAGAATTCTTACTGCAGTGGAAGTTGTCTTTGGCTGCTTTTGTGTAAACTCTGACAGGCTGTCCAGCACAAACGTGACCACAGACTTGCTTCAGTCTAGGTGTCGGTGTCCAGTATTTCTCTGGCTTCTTTTACTTGTCCCCAAGACTTCAGTCTTTAGCATGTAGACTGAACAAAGATGTAAATGTTGTGGCTTTTTCTTGCTGACCAAAGGAAACTTGATTTTGTTTTAGATCCAGATATATTTGAACTGATTTGACATCTTCTACTTGATATAAAGTGGGGAGACATGTCAATGTGATAGTAACAGATTTCTCTCCGTTATGTTTATATCATTGCTGTGCTTTAAGAGTTCCTGTGAAAGACTTCATTCACTGAACAGGAGTCCCTTGTTGGAGAATTATCTAAATGCTTTTGTGTTTCAGTAGCTATTTGTTTTGAGCTAGAAATACGGAGGTGGTTTGGTTTTTGGTTTTTCCTTTGTTGTTGCCACTTAACTGCTTCCTCTTTTTGGGTTAATCAGTTTTAGGTTTAGATTAAAACAGGCACCTGAGTCATAAACAAACTTTGACAGATAAATGGATAACATTATCATTATATAACTAGCTTATTATGATTCTTGTGAATAACACTAAGGCCACAATGGATGAGTGAGCAGAGGACATGACAGTTTCCTAAAGAGAAAACCAGATGGCTAGTTTGCATCTAAAAAACTGTTCAACTCACTGGTAATCACAGATGTAAATTAAAGCAACCAGGAAGTATCCTTTCTCGTTGCTAAAATTCTACTTTAGTTACTTATTTTTAGACTTTTAATTTTAAAAAGGCATTAAATATTTTGATGAATTTTGTTAAATTGATAAAACTTTTTTTATATATTGCCAAAATGTTTGCTAAATGATTATACCAATTATACTACCAAGTATGCCAGCATACAAGGATAGATGCCTGGCTGTCTGCACCCTTATCTATATTGAGATGATTCATTCTTTTAATGTTGCCAATGATTAAACAAATTACTGCACAACTATATGAGATAATACTTTCAGGCATTAAATGTATATTTGTGGATATGTTATATAATGCAGAAAACATGTTTATAAAAAGGACAAATGGCACTTTAGGTAGCCCCAACACCCAAAACTCACATAGTCAAATAGAGTACAAGGGAGGTGAAGGCTGTGTGGTATCTAACACCACCAGCATGGTTATCATTCCTTGCATTCCCTCTCCACACAGTCTAAGGAACGTTTTAAATCTGGATGAAATAGCCCAGTGCTATAGCTTGTTTCCTCCCTTTCACTGGAAAATGATTGCACAAATGTTATTAAAACTTATTTCTGTGGTTAAATCATCTACTACTGTTTAGAAAAAAAACCTGGACCGTCTCCAAGCAAAATGACTTTCTGATGTTGCAATGCTCTTGTCTGCCATGCCTCGCTTAGTTTTGAATACCTTCATTATGGGAATGTCATCTTCTCAGAACACATGCAGGACATGGGAATCATCAGTCGTTCCTCGGCTCTCTTAGCTTAGTCTGTCTCCATGCTATCATCTGTTATGTCTGCAATGAATTCTTAAGAAATGGTTTTATGAAGAGAGCTGATCTTTCTGCAGGTGTCCTTACTACTGAATCAAAATAAATAGAAAAAGCTCTCATAAAAAGACTTATCTTTGGAATCTGAGGACATCACCGTGTGTGTGTGTGTGTGTGTGTGTGTGTGTGTGTGTGTGTGTCTTTTACCCTAAAAATATCTGCCATGCTTTGCTATTTTTAAAATGTGTGCTTATTTGAGAGGCAGTAGCAAAATCTCACAATCAAAATAATTTTATTTTTAAGGTAGAAAAAAATTAGAGCCAATGAAATGTTTTGGCTGGTACAGCACGGAAGCACTGATGAATGCTGTTCTTATAAGCACATCAGATAAGTCTTTGTTATATAATATTTAAGCCCCTTGTGTGCTTCTGGAACTTCTGGAGTTTGTCTGGGTGCTGATCATTTTGGAATGGAGATATTGGAGGTTTGGAGTTCTCATCATCAAAAATCACTAATGGACCACAAGTGAGTTAGTTGTACCTATATCTAAGTTCTTCAAGTATAGAATATATGATGCCTACTAATTGTATAAAGATGTCTTAGTGTAAGGAGAATTGAGTGGGCTTTGGAATGTGACACCCTAGAATCAAGTTCTGGGTCTGTTAGTTACTAAGAGCGTGATCTTAATTTACTTAATGCCCCTGAGTCTGTTTCTTCACCTGAACTGTGGGAAGAAAAATACTAACTTGGTAGAGTTGTGAGGATTAAAGATAATATGTGTCCTATACAAGAATCAATGTATGTATTACCATATTATTTCCACAGCATTTTATTGACATCGTAAACAGTAGGTATTTGAATATGTTGCTTTTTGAATGTCTTTACAATTCACCCAAGTTGAACGTGATGTACTTGGGGCTCTGTTTCTAGTCTGGGTGAGTTTTTCCAGGTGATACACACTCTTTCCGTCACGTTTGTGCTCAATTGCATGCCCCAGTGAGATGGCTCAAGGGGGTCCCTGTTGTTTTCTAAGACTTGAAATGGAGCCCTTTTCACCGGAAAAAACAACAAGCCCATGTCAGATTCAATCCACACTTGTGTATTTATTAGCACCATGGTGAACCAAATATATTTAATTGGATGCTTAATTGTTTTGATTCAGACACTTTATAGGGTGTGAAAAAGGTATATTCTATTTCTGGCAGGAACTTGTGATATAGTATTTAGAATAGTCTGTAAGAAATATCTGTGGCTTCTAACTTAGAATTCTCAGATCATTTGCTATGTCCATCTATCCCAGTCCTAAACCCCATGGAAATCTGTCAAAAACAGTGTCCGTGCTGGAAATGACCTAAATGTGCATCAATAAAATGAACAAATTGAAGTATATTCATACCATGCTATACTGCTCAACAGCAAAAAATTCTGAGTTGCTGATAGATACAATGACATGGGTGAATTTTAAATCATTATATTGAGCCAATAAAGCCAGACACAAAAGAGTATATACTCTAAGATTATACTTTTATGACGTTCAAGAACAGAACAGGTACATCTAATCTCTGATGATAGAAGTGAGAATAGTAGTTACCTATGGGGGTAAGGGGAGGTATTGACTGAGAAGGGGCAAAAAAGAATTTTCTAGGGTGATGGAAATGGTCTATACCTTACAAGGATGTGTATACATGCGCATACACACATACACATATTCATCAAATTGTACATTTAAGATTTGTGCATTTATGGTATCTAAGTTATATCTCCATTAAAAGAAAAGTGCCAGCTGGGCACAGTGACTCAAGCCAGCACTTTGGGAAGACAAACCCAGGAGTTCAAGACCAACTTCGGCAACATGGAGAGACTCTGTCTCTACAAAAACAATACAAAAATTAGCCAAGTGGCACTTTATACATGCCTGTATTCCCAGATACTCAGGATGCTTAGGTGGGAGGATTGCTTCAACCCGGGTGGTTGAGGCTGCAATGATCTGAGATCTTGCCACTGCACTTCAGCCTGGGTGACAAGAATAAGACTCTATTTTTAAAAAATGCCTAAGAGAAGGCACCATTTAGTTTGCAGAGATGAGCAAGGTGAAGGTAGAAAGAAATTAACTCTGAAAAATATCAGTCTGTTTAAGGCTTACGTTTTATAAGCTTCATTTCTGTAAAAATGAAGCAACCACTCAACTATGATTTTTATTTTATTTTTATTATACTTTTTAAAGTTCTAGGGTACATATGCAGAACGTGCAAGTTTGTTATATAGGAATACATGTGCCATGGTGGTTTGTTGCACCCATCAACTCTGATTTTAAAACCCAATAAAACCTGTCAGTGTAGCTCCCAGTACATGAAGGGATTGGATCTCAACCTTTTAAAGTATAGTTTTTGCTCTAAAATGGAATAAACAGTATAAACAGTACTTACTTTAACAGCAAGTTCTAGCCTTGAAATGCTAGATGGCCTATCTATGTTGAATTTAGAAGTGACGTTAATTTTAAATCTCTCTTTGAATGTATTGATATTTCAGTTTGGAGAAAAGAAAAAATTGGGTTGTAAAATTCATCTTCCCAGCTTGGGTTTGTTAAACTCCTCCATAGAGGTAGTGGGAGGATAAATTACTTAGAGTTGAATGTGAGTGCGTGTTTGAATTGATTTCGTGCAGGACATCTTCATTTTATGCATAAATAATGAGCCATTAGCTGATTACTCTCCATTTGCTCTGTGGTACGTGTTTTCTAAGATTCAAACAGAAAAACACAATGAATCAAGCAAGGTGGAGGACATATCTAGGCTCAGCCTGAAGATAATAATCACCCAACTTGTGAAGATTATCTGGGAGGCAAACACTGATGCTGTCATTTCACTTTTTTTTGCTTTTTAAAATCTTGCATGATGACTGAAAAATCTGTAAACAACCTCTTTCACTGTCATATTCAAAGCCTTTCAGGACACTTTTTGCTTAAGTCTTTTCAGCCATATTCCCCACACTTGCGCAGGAACTGCCACTTTCAAGTTTCTGTCCACAGTGAACTGTGTGATATTTCTTTAAAACTCTGAACAATTCCGCCTTGGCATCTCAGCACAAGTGAGTTCTTCCCCTGCTGTGTGTCTCCCCATCTCTAACCACAAATGCCATGCCTTCTGCAGAGTAGGCATTAAAGTTTTATGGAATTAAGGGAAGTAGAGAAAGAGAAAGCCTGCAACTGTCTATACAGCAAAGATTGGAAGAAAAAATGAAATGTTACAGATTTACCATTTTATGGTACACAGGTTTTGCACTAATAGAGATTTCATGGAACCTTTCAACAGCCTTGTTTCTCCTTGCTATCAGACTTCATAATACAAAGTAATTAGGATTTCTGTTCCAGCAATAAAAAAGGTCACCCAGACTTCTTTTGTAACAAAATAGTTTAACATTGGCAGAAAAAATACAGGAAACAAAGAGATTGGTTCTGAAATTCCATAAGCTAATGTTTACAGAGTAAACAGATTATTTTACTTTTTAAAATATTGATGCTAGGTGACAAGTAACAGTATGTATCAGTGTTAACAAAGCAGCTGCGACCTCATCCCTGGAAATCTGTCATGAGCCCATCCAAAAAGTATACATTAAGTTCCTTTTCCAGATGTTTTCCTTGTCCCAAAAATATATGTTTAATAAACTTTATCTGAGGGCAGGATATCCATACTATTTTTTCTCATAGCTAAGGTTTAACATTGCTCCTGATAAGGTTTTAAGACATTCATATAAGATGTGTATTTTATATATATTTACATATATATATATATATATATATACACACACATATATATGTTTATTCATATCTACGTGTGCATATTGATAGACTGTACAAACACATCCATGAGATGTCAAATAAATTACTTACACATGATAGAGGACCACATGATTTGCCTCTTTGTTTCCACCTCAGGACTTTTGGTCACTTTGTATGGAATGCTTTTCCCCAGGTGACTGCAGGCTCACTCTTCCATCACCTGTATCTTCACCCTTATTTATTGTCTTTACGGCCCTTTTCTCAGAGCTCACAGTATATGTTTGATTATTTCTTTTTTTTTTTTTTTTTTTTTTGAGATGGAGTCTTGCTTTGTCACTAGGCTGGAGTGCAGTGGTGCGATCTTGGCTCACTGCAACCTCCACCTCCCAGGTTCAAGCGATTCCCCTGCCTCAGCCTCCCAAGTAGCTGGGACTACAGGCATGTGCCACCATGCCTGGCTAACTTTTGTATTTTTAGTAGACATTGGGTTTCATCATGTTGGCCAGGATGGTCTCGATGTCTTGACCTCATGATCCACCCTCCTCGGTCTCCCAAAGTGCTGAGATTACAGGCGTGAGCCACGAGGCCCAGACTGATTATTTCTATTGTAAACTCCTCAGGATAAGTTCCATGAGGGCAAAGACCTTGTTCATTTTATTCACTTTATATCCCTCCTGTTTATCACAGTGCCATATAATAGAAGCTCAATACATATTTACAGAATGAATGGATGAATGAATGACTTGAAAGTCATTTGCTTCAACCCTCTACCATAGACATGATTTCTCTTTGTATCATTCCAAATAAGAACCTACATTAATGAATTAATTGAAGGGCATTTATGAAACAATATGGGAACAAACTGAATACAGAAGAGGTAAAAAAAAAAAATAAAGGAATGACCCAAATGATTTGAGAAAGAGGATGAGAAAAATTCCAGAGAGCATTTAAAAGGAAAAGCATTTAAACATGACCCATGTTTATATCATGGAAAGAAGTTGCATAATTTTCCATAGAGTTCATTATTTTATCCCTGAATCCCTCATAATATCTGCACAGCGCTTTGCAGTTACAAGTACAGTTTATGACAAAACAGCTAAATAAATGAAAGCAAGCTACATGAGGACTGATGAGAATATATCATGAACCAAAGATTATGCAGTACAATACAGAAAATGCTGTACATATCTCATCTAATTTAGACCTCTGAACAATCATAGAAGTTAAGTGGAACTGGTATTATTCTCATTTTTCAGGTGTAGAAACTGAGTCTCAGATACTTTAAATGATGTGCCTCAAGTTTGTACATCTTATGCATACCAGACTCCAGATTCAATGCCATTATCTTTAGGATCTAAAGCCTGTAATAAATGATGGGAAAACTTAGTTCCAATTTTTCAGCAATCCTGAGAAATAAGTTAGAAAAACATGAATTAGAAAATTGTTTCTCCTCTGTCCTAGTGTAAACCTTCTTTCAGTGTTTCTATCCACCTCAAAGCATTCCTTTTTTTGAAAAAAGTTACCATTTGTTTTAAAAGTCCACTACTTTCATTTTTGCTTCTTCCTCAGACACTTTATAACTATTGATTGAATTGATGTGAATTGAATTGTTCAGATGTAAAAGGTTCTTCACAGTGCAGTTACCTTCTTTCACCACAAGAGGTCACTTACAGGCCAGTGAGGCCAAGGGATTTTGAGAAGTTGTAGACGAACTTGACAGTTAAAATTCATAGGCCATATCATGATTCTGATAGAGTGTGAAGTTGGTGACTCATAGAATCAAGGTGGCAAGAAACGTGGATTTGAGACAACTTTGGGTGAAAGTGGGGTAAAGGGCAAGAAGACAAAAGTGCAGAGGCTTTGGCTGGCTGTGTATTCTCTCTATGACATCCTTAATCAAACAACATTCTAAGCATCTGTAGTGTCCCAGGCAGGGGCTTAGCGTTTGGAGAATGACAGTAAGTCTACAGCCCCTCCTTTTGCAAACCCACATCCAGCAGGGTGACTCACAGCCCACTCTTTACATCCATTAATGTGCCCTGTCCTTTGCTTTAGAGATGAGATTGCAGAGTGACAGCCTGCAATGGCCTTCCCCTGGCTTTGTTTGGCGTTGGCCCTTGCACTGTTCTGTAACTACTACATATTGCTTTTTCTTCTACCTGGCTTGCTCTACTCATATGCATCATCTGTGTCGCCCCGTAGACATTTGAGTTTGTCTCTGTGATTTCCCTGCATGCCCACAGTGAGGACAAGCCCTGCCCAGCCTTTGCTCTTCCTTTAAGAGGTCTGGTTCCCACCGCCCCCTGCATTTCAGGACTTCAGCTGTCTTGCTGCCTCAGCAGCTGCTTCTGTAACAAAGTAGATGTCAGCCACTTCAACTCCAGATGAGATCCGAAGTCAAATGACCTTGTGTGCTTCAAAGAGAAGAACAAAAGGGCTTTTTTTGTGGGGAGGAGGAGAGTGTTGCAACCAGTTAATTAGCAGAGTATTCAAACTAGAGCCTCTCCAACATGGCCGGCCCAGAGGGCATGTGTGGCCAAACGGCACTGGTGCAGGCAGAATACAAAAGCATGCAACCGTGTCCTTCCTCTTCCAGGGTTTCAGTCCTTCCCCATCTTCTTTTTCTTTCTTACCTCCTGAGCACCCTATTGCCTTTTACCCTTTAATGGCCTCCAGTCCATTAATTTGTCCGAAACTGTTTCTGTGCAGGTAAGGAGACATTTCACTTATCAGCTGGCTGAAAACTATGAAAAATATTTCAGAAGAGCCTGCAGCCTCTGCCAACCCACTTATATTAGTTTCCTATTGTTGGTATGACAAATTGCCACAAACGTAGTGACAACAAAAACTTATTATCTTAAGGTTCTGTAGATGGGAAGCTGACACAGGTCCCACGGAGCTAAAAGCAAAGTGTCGGCAGGGCTCTGTTCTTTTCTGGAGGCTCTAAGGGATGATCCGTTTCCTTACTCATTCAGGTTGGCAAAATGTAGGTCCCTGAGGTTTTTGGACTGAAGTCCCCATTTCCATGCTGCTGTCAGCAGAGGACCGTTCCCAGCTGCTTGCATTGCTTGGTATATGTTCCTTTCTCCCATTTTCCAACTCAGCAGCAGGAGAGGGGATTGTGCCAAGTCCTTCTCACATTTTGAATCTTTCCTCTTTCTTTGGTCCCATCTGTCTGACACAGTTGGAAAAGATTCTCGATTTTTAAGGACTCATGATTAGGTTGGTCCACCCAGATGATCCAAGATAATCTCCCCCCATTTTAAGATTCATCCTCTTAATTAGGTCTGCAAAATCCCTTTATAAGGTAAGGTAACATTTGTACAAGTTCTGAGATCCAGGGCGTGGACATCTTTGGAGCCATTATTCCACTGACCCCACCACTGACCCCAGCTCTTGTGTTGGTAGGAACCCCGGCTGGTGGTTGTTTTGGAAACCAGACATGGAGTGGTCTGCTGAGTGAAGCACTTGACAGGGATGGGGAAAGCTTGAATCTTATTCCAGCCTTGAACTCATGGTACTGGCCAAGGCTGTGGGCTTTGGTTTTTTTAGGGTATCATCAATATGTCCAGCTTTAAACTATCTTAAAAATGGAAAATTAATACACTTGCCTCAAATTCTAGCAATCAGCATTTTCAATGGCTAGTGTAAGAAAGACCTATTCAATATCCATTCTTTCTTTCTTCATTACTAAGAGAAACCAGATTTTATTTAGGGTAGCAAGGTGTCCAGCCAAACAACAATTCTGGTTCTAAGTGTTCCTTGTAGGTAGGGGTGGTCAGTGTGACACGTTTCTGGTTGAGGAGATATAAATGGAAGTCACTCAATGGGTATTCTAGGGAAGCTCTCTAAAAGAAGCTGACTCTGCTGAAATGCACCCTTCTTTACCTATGCCCAGTTGTCTGTCTGAAATACAGACATGTGGCAGGCACTCAGGCTGCCATCTTGGAAATGTGAGAGTCAAGCTCTAAGGATGGCCGACTGGAGGGCTGGGAAGAGCTGAGTTGTCTCCTGACAATATTGTAAAACCCCAATACCATCCTTAGACCGTCCCCCTCTGAACTTCTTTTGTATGAGAGAACAATATGGAAGTGGTGGGAAAAGAGGGGTTGCCCTATTCTTAAGCAGCTGAATTTAATTCCTCACTGATCTCTTTGCTCTGACAATTGATTCTCATTCTAAAGACTTACAAGATTCAGAAGTGTCTTCTAGCAATAGGAAATAACCTGTGAAAAAGGACCTTTCTTGATAATAAGTTTAGCCCTAATAATTTCAAAACAGAAGTAGTTTTAAATGTGTGTGTAACATGTTTAAATTGCCATAGCTTTTTCACATACATGATCTCCTCATCACAGTAATTCTGTGAAGCAGGTGGGTCAGAAGGGTGCATATCAGCATTGCCTTCATTGACACTTTAGGAAACTGACACACAAAGAGCTTCAGTAGCCTCTTAAAGATCCTAAGTCATTATTTGTATCTTTTGACTCTAAATCTTTTGCTCTCTCCTGCTCCTTACTTTAAGATTTATTCCCTAATGTTATAGATTATAAGAAACACTGGTTCATGATGTGAACAAAGGTTTTTTTTTCTTTTGCTCACCATGTGTATTTAACATGGAAAAATGATAAAATTAATCTTCTCAAAGCATCTCTCCCCCGAGAAATGGGCAACTTACTCAAGCTAGTTCCAGTTAAGGAAGAGTTGGTCACAATGCAGAAAGACCTCTCAGAAATGAGGATAGCCAGATTCTGGGAATGGATCTGTGACCCTGGAAGCCATTAGAGGGCAGCACCCTCTGGGTTCTCTGACTCCTTCCAGTTTTCTTGGTCTTCTCTAATTAAATCATGGCAGCCCAGGCAGAATCCCTGAGTGGGAACAATCCCTACAAAAATGGAACTGTGGGCAGGAAAAGCAACCCACAACATATCTCTGGCAGTTATTTCCCAGCACTAACGTAGACTGACCTCTGAATCAGAATAACTCGCTCTACTACTGTTGTAAATGCTCTGATCGGAAGGATTTCAGATTTCCACAATTTAATGGGTTAGCCTGAAAGGCAAAATGCTTTTTATGCTGATGAAATAAAATGTAGGCCAAACAATACAGATGATACCCCCCCAAATACAAACGACACCCCCATTGCATCCTCTATCTGAAGGACTGAAGAATTCTCAGACTGAATTCCCAATTTTTTAATGTAAATTTATCTTGTATAATTTCAAAATTTGTGATACTTAGAAAATTTTAAACTTATAATAAAGAAGTGTTTTCCCTCTAGCTAAAGCAAAAGTAGCTCTTCAAATACCCCCTCTCTCTTTGAAGAAGTCACTTCCACCTGTATCTTCCATGATGTTTATAAGCCTATATACTGAAGATCATTCATTTGTAAGTTAATTGGCTAAAATATCTTGTTTTCAAATTCTCTTTCTTTTTGCATTCAAAGTTATTTCACATCTGATCCAAAATGAGAAGATTCAGGACATTATGAAATCATCATCGTGAATGCATGATGACTTTATAGTGGAGAAGACTTCCTACATAAGTACATTTAAAAGTCACTCTGAGTGTTACAAATTGTAGCAGAATAGGCTTAGGCTCTGACATCAATGTGTTTAGAATCCAAAGGGAGAGACAGACTAAACGTGATAAATAATAAGAACAAAAAGATGCAATGCTTTATGACTATCTGCAAGCATGTTCTGTGAATTAGCAGATGTCTCCCTGCCCAATGTGATTCTGCGTCTTTGTTTATATTGGCCAGAATTATCAATTGCAAGTAGTAGAAACTAACTCAAGCTAGCTTAAAGAGGAAAGAAAATGGGGACAAGATATAATTAAAGAATTTGGAAGTGTCTTATGGGTTTCAAGAGCCAGAGGGGCAGCCTATCTATATGAGGGACAGGAAAGCCAGCAAGAGTCTAGGCAGGTCTTATTTTTGTGTGTGTTTTGATTTTGGTTTTGGCTTTTTGTTCCAATCTCCCTCATCTGTCCTTTCTTTCTCCATTTTAATTTCTCTGTGCTGGCTAGCACATCTTCTATCAAACCCATTTTGTTTAGTCTGGCTAAGTCACAACTCCTAAGGTGGTTTTCTTCCTCCAGTCATGAAACCAGCCCAGATGAGAATTGAAATCTCTTAGTCCCATTTCTAAATTTCCGCAGAAAGAATCATGACCTATTATGGGTAAGGGGTTCACCCCTAGTCAATTGGCTAAGGCCAGGGGGAAGAAACAGGGCCTAGGATCATGTGGATAGTGGAGAAACAATTCTAGAGAAGGTAGAACTGTGACAAGCTGCACAGAGCCCTCAAAGGTATCTTCTTGCCTTGATGAAGAACCATATGTTGGTTTTTAACCTGTGGGCCAAGGCCTTGGGTGGAGAATGGTGGGTACAGGGTAGGGGAGTGGAGACTCGTATTTACTGAGGGGGTCCTTCCTTGAAACCGTCTATCTAGACAGCAAGCCTTCTCTGTAGACTGAAAATAAATAGTACATCCTGAGCATATGTGTTGTAGAAGCTCTTAAAATTCTTGAAATTTAAATTCTTTCAATATGTTACCAAATTAATTCTTTTAGTCATCATATGTCTTCAATACTAAGGCTATTCTTATGTGGGAGTCCCTATTATGCAAAATAATGAAGGACCCGTGTATAAGGTTAGGTATAGACAAAAAGTCTGTATGAGTAGCTGTGAGTATTGGCTGGGATGTTCAACAGAAAGCTCTACACATGAATTTTATTTTATTAGTCCCCTTATTTTCTTATATTATCATGAACTTGTCTAAAGATACCTTACTTACTACATAGGAGTATGTTACGTATAATAAATTGGTAGAAAGCCATTCTGAACAATAGATAATATTTAAATTGACTTTGTATTACTTTCAACTACATTCGGTAACAGAAACTCAGCAACAGAGGGCTGACAGGGGAAGGACCTTTGCAGTATGCCATAAGAAATATTTAAGCATGACTTGTAATTTGCATGCTGATTAATGAAATGTGAGCAAATGATTTTGAAGTGTTTTTAAAATATCCCTTAAAGGTACCTTACATACCGCAGGTACTGTTTGCAAACTCTTTTACAAATTTTTTTCATAGATATTTCAAAAGGAAAATTTAAATTCAGTCTAAAAATAAAAAGAAATAAGCATAGTAGAGTTAATATTTCTATGCAGTTTCTTGATACAAGCACTCCACACTTTATAAACATCTTTTTGTTTTATTCTTGCAACAAATGTGGATACTGAATCTATGCCTGTTTTATCCAGAAGGAAATTGAATTTGAGAGGCCTGCAATTTATGTCAAATTATTTGGATCCAAATTAATTTGTTTTTATACTGTGCAAAATACTCCTTTGAATGGAAGCAATGATGGCAGAGTGATCCAATTAACCCATTAGGTTAAGTAGGGAAATTTAAGACATTGCTGGCAAATTAGAGAGATGCATGGCTTCATTATTAAGACCAGATTCTGAAACAGGTCATATGATGCAAGTTAAAATCCTAGCTCCACCAATTATCTGCTTTGTAACCCTGGGAAAGTTACTCAGCCTACCTGTTCCTTGGTTTCCTCCTCCTTAAATGAAGGCAGATAATATAAAAACTAGTTCCTAGAGTTCTTATAAGGATTAAATAGTATTTAAGAGTGTGGAAGAGTCCCAGGAACATGAAATGCTATTGCAGTGCTTTTGATTGGCGTGGCGTTCCAGAACTATTTCTTCTTTAAGTACAGGGGGCCAGATCAGTGGAAGTCTGGAAAGGCAGCAGGGTGCAAGATCAAGTACTTTCTCAGACTTATAATGCTTCCTTTTCTAACGGTTTCCAGATTTCTTTGCCCTGCCCCAGAGTAGGGAACCACCACAGCAAGCAGAGCCACAGGTGCAGTGCAGGCTGTGGAGGACAAGCCAGGTGGGGAAACCCCAGCACAGCAGGGAGTGGAAGTGGAGGGCCAGCTGCCAGCGGCCCACAGCCCAGCCTCAAAGAACTGCCAGGGGCTCCCTCCAATTAGGGGCCATAACCCCTTCCAGGACTGCAAGTCTATTTTAAGTCCATCGAATGCTGTTCTTAGGAACTAAGGAACCCTAACTAATTGGACAATAAAAGAAGATTTTGGTCTTGAGAGGGTGGCACAGTAAATGGAGTTTGCAGCGATTTTGATTGCACTTCTGCTCTGCAGCTGGCTGGCTAGGGCCTGCAGAAGCCTCTTAACCTCATTGTGCTGATTTCTCCTGCAAAGAAAATGAGAACTGGTTCACTTGCCCTCTCTCCTCTCCCCAGTAGTCCTCAGACGATTAATTGCTATTTGTGATTCATTTTGATTTGGTTCAACGAAATACAGCTAGGGTGAGACACTGTCTTTCTGTAATTCAGGAGAAATTATCTTTTTTAAGTACAGTGACCATTTATCATCCACACTTGGACACTTTTGAGAATAAAAGGGGGCACTAAATATAATTAAAATTCTATAATTTTGCTCAGAAAACATTTTGGCAGTTTCTTAACAAAACTAAAAATACACTTACCATACACACAATCCAGCAATCACACTCTGCTGTTTACCCAAATAAGCTGAAAACTTATGTCCACGCAGAACCTACATGCAGATGTTTATAGCAGCTTTATTCATAATTGCCAAAACTTGGAAGCAACCAAGATGTCCTTTGATGGGTGAATGGATAAATAAACTGTGGAGCATTCACACAATGAAATATTATTCAGTGCTAAAAAGAAATGAGCTATCAAGGCAGAGAAAGACATGGAGGAATTTGAAAAGCACATTACTAAGTAGAAGAAACCCAGGCAGTAAAACTATTCTGTATGGAACAATAATGATGGATACATGTCATTATATATTTGTTCAAACCCATAGAAGGTACACCATGTGTGAACTCCCAAGTAAACGATGGACTTTGTTTTATAATGATGTATGTACCAATCTTGGTTCATTGACTGCCACAAATGTACCACTCTGGTGAGAGATGTTAATAGTAGGTGAGGCAAGTGTATGGGGGGTAGGGGAAAGGAGATGTATGTGGGAACTCCATAGGTTTTGTTCAGTTTTGCTGAGACTCTAAAACTGCTCTAAATATAGTCATTAATTTTTAGAAATTATATAATTTTGGACATGTTTATTAGTTTCATTATAAATAGATATATTT
This sequence comes from Cacajao melanocephalus, assembly GCA_963573385.1. Classification (NCBI taxonomy): domain Eukaryota; kingdom Metazoa; phylum Chordata; class Mammalia; order Primates; family Pitheciidae; genus Cacajao; species Cacajao melanocephalus. The sequence continues at coordinate 569 of CAUYLG010044221.1, read as the reverse complement.
TAAAACTATTTTCAAAAATTTATTTTTATGAAAGTAAAACTTTTAAAAGAAAAAAGTTATTAACTGAGATGGTTTAAGGGAATTGGATGTATGCTCACCTTAGTCCCAAACACATGCACTGAATTGAAACTAAAAAGAAAATAAAAATTAGCATACTTATTATTTCAAGAGGAAATAAATTACTCTTTAATTTTAATAAATTACTTTTAAAGTTTTAAAAAATTACTTATTAAGAGTAAATAAATTGCTTTTCTATGTTGGGAACGTATGCTGTCAAATGTTTCTCTCCAATTTCCTAGGTTTTTATTGCTAACTTACTGAGTAACTCACAGTGTACTAATGCTCCATTAAGTGCTTTACATACATTAATTTAATTCAGTTCTTTTAACATAGAGATTTGTTCCTTCATTCACTTAAAAGTATTTACTGGGAGAGATCCAAAATGGCTGATTAACAACAGCCCAGGATTGTAGCTCCCAGTGAAAGCACAGAGAGCGAGTGGGCGCTGCAATTTCAGACGAGTTTCTGTGGCCCACAAACTGGGAGATTCCCGGCGGAGGAGCCACACG
>CAUYLG010044220.1:0-28659 GCA_963573385.1 Cacajao melanocephalus | reverse complement strand
AAAAAAAAAAAAAAAAAAAGAAGAAAGAAATGGGTCATTGATTCTGCCAACAAATATTTATTGAGCACCTAATATCTGCTAGGCACTATTCTTAAAGAGGGAGATACAACAGTGAACAAAAATAAAATCCCAGCACTCATGGGGTTTGTAGTCTACTGTGACAGAACACCTGTCTGAGATAGGTGAAACATCGAGAATGTCAAGTATATCAAGAATACTGGAATATGTCAAGTGGTTATGAGTGCAAAGAAACAGAGAACAAGTTAATAGAATAAAGAGCCTTGGGGTGGAGGTGATATAATTTGATTCAGGATGCTATGGTCATGGAAGGCTTCTCCAGTGTCACGCAGCTGGAGGCTACAAGATTCTGAGTAAGCACATTGGAGGGTATGGAAAACACAACTGCAAGCCTTCCCTGAGGACAATCTGATAATATGTGTCTAAATCTTTTTTTTTTTTTTTTTTTTTGAGATGGAGGCTCACTCTGTCACCACGCTGGAGTGCAATGGCGTGATCTCAGCTCACTGCAACCTCCACCTCCTGGGTTGAAGTGATTCTCATGCCTCAGCCTCCCAAGTAGCTAGGATTACAGGCACATGCCACTATGGCCAGCTAATTTTTGTATTTTTAGTAGAGACGGGGTTTCACCATGTTGGCCAGGATGGTCTCAATCTCCTGACCTCGTGATCCACCCGCCTCTGCCGGGATTACAGGCATGAGCCACCATACCCCGCCATGTCTAAATCTTAAGTATGACCCAGTAATCATACCTAGTTATTTAACACAAGCAATTATGGGAGCTAGTGTGCCAGAATGGTCCCTGGAGCATTTTCATCATAATAAAAACAAAGGAAACTCCTTAACTATTCAACTAAATTTATTAACATAAACAAGGTACATGGCATAATAAGTTTTTAAGAAAAAAGTATTATATTAATACTTAATAGTACAATTCCAGATTTATAAAAATATTGTGTTTGCAGAGCAAAAAGTCTCAAAGTCTTAACCCAAACATTAGGATCCCTAAAAGGTCAAATTTTAGGTGTCTCTTACATGCATCTGTATATCTCTCTGCAACATCATCTTTTAAAAATAACTCATACACCAAGTTATATTAAAAAAAAGAGACCAGGCCTGGTGGCTAACATCTATAATCCCAGCATTTTGGGAGTCCAAGGAGGGGAGATGTCTTGAGCCCAAAACTTCGAGACCAGCCTGGGCAACATGGCAAAACCCCATCTCTAGAAAAAATATATAAATTAGCCAAGAGTAGTGAGGCATGCCAGTAGTTCCAGCTACTTGGGAGGCTGAGGTGAGAGGCTCACCTAAGCCTGGGAGGTCAAGGCTGTAGTAAGCCTTGATCACACCATTGTACTCCAGCCTGGGTGACAGAAGGAGACCCTGTTGACACCAAATTGCAAAATTATGACTTTAACAGTGAAAGAGATCTAACTTAACTGACTCCATCTTGCTTCTAAACTCCAACCTGTCTTTGTTCATTCCTGGTCATAGAGTGAACTAACTTTGGGAGAAACTTAGTTTGTAGTTTATAATTTAAACAAAGATGGTAAGAGCCCTTTCCCAAAGCATATCTCCTTCTTTCCTGGGAACTAGACTAACATTAGCCACAGGATTAGAAATTATGGTTTAGGAGTCATGCAGCTGAAGGCTACAAGATTCTGACCGTCCCTAAACTGCTCCTAAGATCAGTGCTTAAGATATTTTGCAGACCCTGGACTTGATGGATGGTACCCCCCAAATCGATAAACTGGCTCATCTGATCTTGTAGACCCCACCCAGGAACTACTCAGTGCAAGAAGACAGCCTCTACTTTCCATGATTTCACCTCTAACCAATCAGCACTCCTGGCTCACTGGCTTCCCCTTACCCACCAAGTTGTCCTTAAAAACTCTGCTCCCCATTACTCAGGAGACTGATTTGAGTAATAAATCTCAATAATCCCACACAGTAATTCTCTTCATGAATTATTCTTTCTCTATTGCAATTCCCCTGTCCTGATGAATTGGCTGTCTAGGCAGTGGGCAAGGTAAACCCCTTGGGTGGTTACACTGTCTAAAAAATAAATATAAATAAGAGGGAAAGAAGACTGAATTTGTCTAAATATGCACATAAAAAAAAATCCCTTTAATGTTCATCCTAAGTATAATAATCTTCCATTAAACCATCCTGAGCTGACAATGAGGAGTAAGAGAATTCACATATAAAACACAATGAATTGCTTTTTTAAGCTAATCCAGTGGATTCGAGGACACTGTTCTCTTATACTGTCTACCAGAGAATTAAGGTCAATCCAATTAATTCCTAATCACAGGGCCATGTTAAAAGGCCCCGGATGTCAGTGAACCAATGGGAAACTCCAGAGAAAGCAGAGATCACCTACCAATTGCAGTTGGCAGTTACAGACACTACACTAACCAGGACAACTCAAAGTTTCTAGAGCTTCTCCAAGTTCAGTCATAGGACCTCTACAGGAGCATCATTTGATAATGGTGGTGGTTAGGGGGAGGGAAGAGAAGATGTGTGTTTAAAATGTGGAATCCTGGGTCCTATCACAACATTACCTGGGTGGGGCCCATACTTTGCATGTTTCAAAGGTTCCTTGACTAATTCCTATGCAGACAAATCTCTTTAAGCTTACAGCTACTTACATTGGGGAGAGAAAAGGAAAATCACTCTGACTATCTAGAGTAATGTTATTTCTGATCAGAGTCCTTGAGAAAATAAAAGACAAATTGGGACTGGCCTAATTATCAGGTAAAATTACTGAAAGAAGGCCTCTTGCTTATATATGTATAAGTCTCAGTTCTCCCTACAGGGCCATTGTAAGCAAGAGTCCTTTGGTCTACTTTTGAACATTGTTGATACTTTTTGTCTGAGAACTGACACCAACCTAATTTCCTGCCCCTAGTGAAACAATTCTGGGACCAGGCATATTTTCTCATGTGTATGTTAAACGATATTGAGAACAAGCAAAACTAAATAGCTGCCTGTTTCTGGAAGGGAATACTTATACCTGGAAGCTACGACTGCCTACAAATTAAAATAGTTTGCTTATCAAGATGCAAGATGCTTATTAAGTACTTATTCAAAACCAGGTACTGTGGCTCACACCTATAGCCCCAGCTACTCAGGAGGCTGAGGCAGGAGGATTGATTCAGCCCAGGAGTTTAAGGCCAGCCTGAGCAACATAGCGAAACCTCATCTCTTAAATAAATAAGTAAATGAAGGAAAATAAGAGTCAATTCAAAACCTTCTTCTGAGTCCTTCAATATGTCATAAAATATGCCCAATCCCAGTGATTCCCTACCTTGCAAGACTCAGCTTAAAAGCATTCGAACCCTCATACTCTTCCCTGTTTTTCCTGTTTTAAAACACTACAAAAACTCTGCCACATTGGGGGTTTCCCTTATGGCAACAGGCCTACTACACATGGTTTGGCTTAATCAGAAGCTTATTCTGATGGCCCTTGAGATTTTGAAGGTCAAGATGTCATCATTTCAGTTGATGTAGGTTGGCATACTTCAGTCTCCCTGAGGTGCCCACTGTATATGATTCTTAAAAATTATGTTTTCATGCTTAACTGTTTCCCTTCCAAGAAGACTTTTAACTTCTCTTATTCCCAGCTAAGGCTCTTGGCAAACAACCCCAGCTAAGCTTGTGTATATCAAAGTATCCAAATAAAAAGCTGAAAAAAAAAAGGAAAGAAAGAAACCAGATCTGTTGAAGTTCCTTTAAGAGTCTCTCTAGTTTAACTTCTAGGAGTGCTCGTGAACAGGGGCAGCTGAGTTCCACCTTTTGGTAACATTTTTGGTGTCACAGCTGTGTTACTGATGCTTAGGAATTAGAGTATAAGCCCCAAGCTCAGTGGAGAAGATAGACGAACATAAGAGAAGTAATCCCAGCCTTTTGGGAGGCCACGGTGGGTGAATGGCTTGAGCTCAGGAGTTCGAGACCAGCCTGGGCAACATAGGGAGACCCTGTCTCTACAAAAAACACACAAAAATTAGCTGGGCATGGTGGCGCACGCCTGTAGTCCCAGCTACTTGGGAGGCTGAGGTGGAAGGATTGCTTGAGCCCAGAAGGTCGAGATTGCAGAGAGCTGAGATTGTTCCCGGCACTCTAGCCTGGGTGCCAGAGTAAGACCCTGTCTCAAAATAAAGAAATAAAAGCAGCAAAAAAATATGCAAATTAAGAGCTTAGGCTTTAAGTCACACATATCATAATAAATATTTGTGTCTCCTCTTTGCTGCCTATGAGATCTTTGACATCTCAATGTCCCCAAACACCAATTTATTCAACTTTAAAATAGGGAAAAAAAATGGTACAGTAAGGAGGATGACATGATAAAGCTTAAATGCAAGGACTAGAAATAGTACCTATTATCTTATTTTTATAAACCATATCTGAAAGCTCCCAGATGAAATTTAAATGTTATAACTTCAGATTTACATTTTAAATATGGTTCTGTCTCTTTCTAGCCTTGTGTCCTTGGGTAATTAATCTCTTTAAGTCTTAGTTTTCTCATCTACAAATCTGAAAACACTACTATTCCCTTGCTATGGTCTGAAAATTTGTGTCCGCACCTACATCAAATTCACATGTTGAGGCCGGGCGTGGTGGCTCACGCCTGTAATCCCAGCACTTTGGGAGGCTGAGGCGGGCGGATCACGAGGTCAAAAGATCAAGACCGTCCTGGCCAACATGGTGAAACCCCATCTCTACTAAAAATACAAAAATTAGCTGGGTGTGGTGGCACCCGCCTGTAGTCCCAGCTACTCGGGGGGCTGAGGCAGGAGAATTGCTTGAACCTGGGAGGCGGAGGTTGCAGTGAGCCAAGATTGGACTACTGCACTCCAGCCTGGTGCCTGGTGACAGAGCGAGACACTGTCTCAAAAAAAAAAAAAAAAAAAAAAAATTCACATGTTCAAACCTAATCATTATTCAGAAGGAGGGACATCTATTTTTTGTTTTTTAAGGAAAAGGAAAGAAGCCTAATCATTGATGTGATGGTATTAGGAGGTGGGGCTGTGGGAAGCAATTAGATCAGGAATGAGATTAGCACTCTTTAAAGGAGGCCCCAGAGAGCTGCCTGATATCTTGTACTGTGTAAGGACACAGTAAGAGGGTGCCCTCTATGAGGCAGGAAGCAGGCCCTCACCAGACAACAAATCTGCTGATGCCTTGATCTTGGACTTCCCAGACACCAGAATGGATGGAAATAGGTTTCTCTTGCTTGTAAGTCATTTAGTTTATAGTAATTTGTTAGAGCAATCCAAATGGACTAAGACATCTCTCAATAATACATAAAATAATGTATTTAAAATACTTAACACATTGATACATTCAATCAACTTATATTGAAAACACAGACTCTGGAGTCAGACTACTTACATATAAAATTCCTGTTTACTCTCACCAATAGTATGTGAACTTTCTGTGCTTAATTCATATATTATTCTGTGTACTGAATTTCCCTCAGAAATGGAGATTTTTGAGATCACTGCAGTGAAACCTACCTAGTAAGGAAAGGTTCCTCTCCTTCTCCTTCCCACAAGGTCTCTGATGTACATCAGTTTGAACTCTAGCCCAACTTTCAAAACACAAAAAAACTCCTACAGTTCTAAGTCTTTGGCTTTCCTCTGTGAATCCCAGCTACATTATCAGGTTTCTCTCCCTTTGTCCTCCTTTCTTTTCTTTTTTGTTTTATGCTTCTGCATGCGTGTTTTAATCAGAGATTTTTTCTTTAGGGACTTATCCACAAAATAGCCAAAATAGAGAATTTTAGGACCAGTAATCTGAGACTTCTTCCATGACTGAAAATTATAAAATTGGAAGTATGTTAGGAAGAAAATATTTCCACGGTCTGTTAAGATATTCAAAAGCTTTTCACTAGAACACGTTTGCATTATTTAATTTCTCCAGGAGCAGGCAAGAAAAATATCAAGAGTCTGCCTTTGGGGAGATGCCATTTCATGAGCGATGAAGCAGTAATGAATGGTAAAGATGGAATCTCAAGGAATCATTTTTGAGGGGGAAAGGCAGCTCTAAAACTATTCAGTTCAGGAGACCGACATAGGAGGTCCTTACTTTCAACTCTTATTTTTTCCACCACCTATCTGTCCATGCATATTCATCGAATGACTACAGCAGGCAGCGCAGTGTTGAAAAGAAATTACAAACCAGGTGCAGTAGTTCATGCCTGTAATTCTGGCAATTTGGGAGGCTGAGGCAGGTGGATCACCTGAGGTCAGGAGTTGAAGACCAGCCTGGCCAACAAGGCAAAACTCTGTCTTTACTAAAAATACAAAAATTAGCTGGGCATGGTGGTGGGTGCCTATAATCCCAACTACTGAGGAGGCTGAAGCAGGAGAATCGCTTGAACCCGAAGGATGGAGATTGCAGTGAGCCAAGATTATGCCACTTCAATTCAGCCTGGGTGAAAAAGCCAAACTCCCGGAGGGAGGGAGGAAAGGAGGAAGGGAGGAAGGGAGGAAGGGAGGAAGGGAAGAAGGAAGGAAGGGAGGGAAGGAAGGAGGGAAGGAGGGAGGGAGGGAAGAAGGGAGGGAAGGAAGGGAAGGAAAGAGAAATTAGAGCAAGTGCATTGAAGTTGTATCCAGAAGGTAAGCACAATTAGCCCAGGAACCTGAGGCTGGAGGCGATATTGGGTAGGTATGTTGGGACAATGACAGTAAAAAGGAACTGAAGGGAAATTACACACGGAAGGTACTTCAGACCCCTTCAGTCTGATGGAGGACAAGGATAATGTCCTGTTACAAATTTGCAAAATAAACTTAGAGACATGATTCAGTAGAGATGTGAGGTTTTCACTATTCAAGCACGTGATCTAAATTCGTATCTGATCCTGAAGTCTTTGCTTTTAACCACTAGTGTCCCCTTTAAAATATTTTGTATGGCTGAACAAAAAAAAATCATTAATAAAGTCCCTTCTAATCACACTTTGGTATCTTTTATTCCCCCATGAGGGCTTCGCAGACTCATAAGTCTGTTTTAGCTTTCTGCCTTTGTTCTCCCAAAGCAGCCAGTTCCTCTTCTAAAATGACTTCAGTCATTTCGTATCATTGCTGCCTTGTCTCTCTCTCATACTGGGATACAGGCTTCTTGAGACCAAGGACAACCTGTTGTTCTCTGTAATCTCCCCAGAGCCTGCCATATTATGAATGCTCAATAAGTGACTGTTGAACATGGGGATGGATGGGCCAATGGGTGGATACATCTGTAAATGATTAACTCACTGAGGGAAGGCACCATATACTGTTTACCCAAGAGATGTCTAAGATAATTAACATAAAGGTAAATAGTAGTCAAATTGGCTACTGTTTGTCAACTTAGATGTCAGTTATTGATCGAATTGGAATAGTGGTATAGTGGTAAGTGTAGTCTAAGTGAGGAGGGGGTAATTTGATGGTTACTGCTCCATTCTGTCATCTCCAGGCAGGCTCCCTGCCCCGTAACTACAGCTGTACTGTCATCCCCATGAGCATAGCCTATGATCTAGCCTCAAGCAAGGAAACAGCTATAGCTCCTCTGCTGATCCTTTACAACTCTTTACACCATGCTAATGGGAACAAGGCAAGTTATAAAATAGCATTCATTGTAGGACCACACTGGGTTATAAAAAGAAAGAAAGCCACTTTCTTTCTTAGAAAGGGCATGCCCTAATAATAGTGGTAGGTATTACTGGAAGTAGAAGGATGACAGATAGAGAATTTTCTGGCTTTTTATACCTATTTTCTAATTTATTCTATAACTAAACTAGATTTCTGATAAAATAAAAACAACTAACACTTAAACAATAGCAATTCTGAATTCAGAGCAACAATTGTGATGACTACAGCTTTGTCATTCAATATATACTGCCTTTCCAATTCACGGTAAGTTCCTTGGGATCAGATCACGTGATGCCCTGAAGTGTCAACTTCTTAGCCCTTAGCAAGGGCTCTGCAGAGCGGGGTCTAGACAGCAAATGAATGAACTCTCAGTTTCTGTTTACAATCCAAACACTCATACTTAGAAATTTTTCAAATTGTCCTTTAAAATGTTGTAAAAGTCTAGAGGGTATTTGTACATTTGGGGACTGTCAGTCCTTGGAATAATGTTGGCTTGAGGTCAGAAAGAAGAGAGAAGTAAATGCAAAGTCAGTTATGCAAACATATGCATTGATTCTGACCAGCTTTTAATGGTAATCCCTTTTCATCTTTCTTCCTCATTTTTTTGTAAACACATTATTTTCCATTGCAAAGCAGACCTGTCTTTATGGTGTCTTTGTGCACAGGCTAAGAATCCAGGGAGAGACAAGGAGGCCAATGTTTAATTTTAATTTATTCCATCTCTTCTGAAAATGCCAATTGTGCATGGCCATAGCAAGACTAGTGGGATCTTACTCAATGAATTTCATTAGGACTGTCATTTTTCCTGGACTTCCAGCAGACCTGGTGAAGAGCTGACCTCAGACCTCAAGCAGAGTCGACTTCAATCATAAATATCAAAGATGGGTACAGTACAGGAAGACTGTCATGGGGTTAGATCTTGATTTGTGCCTCAAGAATTAGGGTTATGTATATATCTTCCAAATGGAATCAAGAGAAACTCCTCAAACAATATGGAAAGATACTTACAGGAGAGCAGGGAACAAAGAGTTAACAGCACAAGCTTTGCCATCTGGTAAACTTGAATTCAGTCCTATGCTCCACTGGACCACTGGGGGTCCATGTCTCTTAACCTCACTTTCCTTATCTGTAAAATGTGGATATTTGTGCCTATTCTACAGATTCTCTGAGAGGTTCAAAAAAGATGATATGTGTGCTTTACTTAGCACACTGGGAGTGCCCAAAAGACATTTTCATTAACATTAGCAGTTATAGCACAGTAATGTGCGATAGTTGAAAAATGCCAAATCACCATAATGAGAGAGAGGCTGTGGGTCCAATCTCTATTTCCCACTAACCACATCATTATGGACAATTGTATAATTTCAGGTTCTCAGCTCCTTCACTGGTAAAATAAATAAGTTGGCCTGAATTTAGGGCTGCAAACTGGCAGACCACCGATGTTCATTTGGAAATTGGAGAAATTCCCCCCAAATTGAGAAATTTCTTTAAAATACCTATATGCCTGGTTTCTAACAAAAATCAGGGGAGCATTTCCATATGGCTATAACTGATCAGCAGAAAGCTTTTAAACAGCATCTACTCTCCAGTTCACCACAGTCTCCAAAAGATCTTATACGAGGACCACCTAATTAATTCACATTAATTTCCTGGTCCCTGTCACCATTTAGGTTTGCAACCCATGGATGAGAACAGTGGTTCTTAACCTGGGTGCATGTTAGCATCACCTGACGACTGTTTGAAAAATAATAGTGCTGCAGCCTCCCCTAGACCAGTTAATTCAGAATTGTCAGTAGAGTCTGGACACCTATATGTTTCAAAACCTGTGTTGTTAAAAAGCTCTTCAGGCATTTGAAATCCACAACCAGGATTAAGAACTGCTAGACAAGTGTTCTTTATGATTGTGTCAATTAGACAGTATCTTGATTTCATAATCATTCATTTTTATACCACTCTAGCCTAAATGTGTAGACAGCTATTATATGAAAATTACAATAAAAGTTCAAAATACAACTACTATGCATTAAAACATGATGAAACACAGCAAATGAGAACCTAAGTTAATTCCTTCTGTGTCTTCCCTTTAATAACCACAAGAACTTGGAGATGAATTTTTTGCTTACCCCAAAATAATCATTTTATTTTTTTAAAAATGCATAATCTTTGTCATTTTGATGTTTTCTTGTTTGCATCTTATTACTTACCAGCTCCTATATGAAGCTGTGAAACTTTTTCTAGTTTTAATGTTTTGATGTTCTCCTGTAATTACTCTAGGCAAAAAGAAAAGATGTGCTATGACTCACATACCCCATATTGCAAAGTAACATTAAAAGTAGCCATTAATTTCTTTAGAGAGGGACACCATTTCCAAGTTCCAAAATATTTTCCTTACCTTTCCTTTTTCCTTTTGGTTCCTCTGAATATTTAAAGATTCTTCTAATAAATGTTCTCATCTACTTACAACTTTTAGAAAGTTTAATGCTCTTAAACTTTTAATTAAGAAAAGGAACATGTCTGATTTTATTACTTTAATTCACTTACTGTTGAATTTTCCATTTCTATCCACTGTGCTGTCTAGAGAGTTTGGAGCAAAAAGTTTAAAAGCAAAATTAAGGTTGATATAAAGCAGTGACTTTTAATTCAGGGAGATGTTGCCTCCCAGGAGGCATTTGGCAATAACTAGAGAGATTTTTGGTTGTCATGACTGGGTGTTGATGCTACTGGCAACTAATGGATAGAAAATAGAAATGGGGTTAAACATCCTGCAATGCACAGGACCCCACAACAAAGGGTAGGCTGACCCAAAATAATAACTGTGCCTAAGTTGAGAAACCTAGTATAAAACATTTTTTTTTTACTTTGCTCCACATGAGTAACTAAGTTGTGGGTTTTCCCTGACCATGGAAAAAGTTATTAAGAATATGCCTTCAATTTAAAAATGTTAACTATTATTTTTCCCCCCTTCAAAGAACTTTGTGCTCTTAAATGAAGGGATATGTGCAAATTCTGGCCAGTTTGTCTGTGGCTTATTTAAGAACAGGAAGAAGACAAGGTGTGGCAAGCACACAGGAAAGGAGACAACCAAAAAAAAAAAAAGTATTTCATAATATTTATGCTAATTTTTTATGCTTTACAGCTACATAAACATGGGAAATTCTTGAGGCAAATGGTAGCTCTTTTATGGGAAATTGGAACTTGCTGGTATTAATCAACTGGAATAATTACAAACTGGCACAGGGAATCTGTGCATTGTACTGTTTAAAAAAATGCATCATCACAAAGAATGACCAGAAGTCTGCTCAAAAGACATATGGTCAATTTCTAAGACTTGAATATTCTGGCTTTTAAGATGTTGCTGTGTTGAAATGCGTGTTCTTAAATCAGGAGTTCTCACTGACCACAGTTATACAAGTTTCATGACTTGATTTTTTTTTTTTTAGAGACTGCTTTTGATATGTGACTGGGATAGAACCAAAAACACCCAATAACAGATTTTCTTTTTCGTTTTCTTTTTCTTTTTTTTAAGAGACAGCATCTTGCTCTGCCACCTGGGCTGGAGTCCAGTGGCACGACGTTGTGACATTGGTGCTCACTGCAGCCTTAACCTCCTGGGCTTAAGCGATTCTCCCATCTTAGTCTCTAGAGTATCTGGGACTACAGGTGTGCGCCACCATGCCCGAATAATTTTTGTATCTTTTTGTAGAGATGGGAGTCTCACTTTGTTGCCCAGGCTGGTCTTGAACTCCTGGGCTCAAGAGATCCTCCTACCTTGGCCTTCAAAAGTGCTTACAGGTGTGAGCCACCACACATGGCCCCAAAACACCCAATAACAGGTTTCCTTTGGTCAGAACTGCTAAATTTATTTGGTAAAGGATTCTTCTTGTCTCTAGGAATACCTGGCCATTTCCTGGTGGATACAGAAGGAGTAGAAACCACAAACTAGGGAATCCATGTTCCAAACACAAGTTAAAAGGGATAAGAACAGATAGGACACATCATGGGACCAAACCAAAGAAAACATACCTTTGGGTTGTGTCTAGCTCACAGACCACTAGCTTGAAACTGATAGACAAATAGCTCTAAAGTCTCTTTCAGTCCAAAAATTATATGATTTGATTTTAGCAAGAAAACTCTCTGACACTAGGCATATTTTTTAAATGTGGTCATTTCCCTTATTGTGTCATTTCCCTGCTCAAAAGTCTACAGTTATTCCCTACTGTCTCTCAAATTAAATCCAAGCTTCTAAAAATGCAGAGCTCTACAATCTGACCCAAGCCTCCCTTTTCCCCCTAATTTCATAGCATCCTCTGACCCTCATTCTAGCTTTCAGCCCCAAAAGATTTCATGTTGCCTCAACAAAAACATCACCTTCCTATCATAGTTCCCCTCCTGGAGTCTTTTCTTTGCCCAATTACTACCTCAAAGCAGACTGCTCTCTCCTACCCAGTCTTGTCCAAAGCCCATCATGCTTCATTCTCAAATGTCTTTCTTTTCAAGTCCTTCCTCATTCTCCCAGAGAGAAGATGACTATTACCCTTAACACTTGAATACACCGCTGGCCACAATCTACCTGGCAGGGTGAAATAGGTAAGAATTTAGTCCTGGGCTTCAGCTTTACCATTCACTACCTCTTAACTCAGGGCAATTTATTTAACCTGTTAAACCTCAGCTTTCTCACTTCGCTAATGCGCATGTCACCCAGGTTTTAGCTGTAACCTTTGTTCACAGCAAGTGGCTGCTTAATCTCTCCATCAGCTGTGCTTAGTTCACAAGCTGGTTTCTGTAAGAAATCTAGTTATACCATGCATTGTAGAAGCTCATGCTTTTTAGTAAACACCTCTTAAGTAATATATATCTATCATCTTCAAATTCTTCCCTTTACCTAAGCTTTCTTATCCTACCCTACCTCCTCAGGACTTTAACCACTCCCTCACTCTGATTTTTTTCTCTCTTGGTCTCTTCAGACGCTTTAGATGTCTCCAGAATGATTATGCAGAAAATTTCCCTCTGTCTGTAATCATACATTCACGCTTACAATCCTGAAGTCATCTTCCATTTTCATAAAACAAGGAAATCCTTGTCTTCTTCAGAAGTAATAGTGCTGGGATTGCAGCACTTTCTTTGGTGCTATTTATTGAAAGATAAATAAAATAAGGGTCTTCTGATCCAACCTAAGTGCCCAAGTGATGTTTTTGTTGAGGCAACATGAAATCTTCTGGGGCTGAAAGGTAGAATGAGGGTCAGAGGATGCTGTGAAATTATGAGGGAAAGGGAGGCTTGGGTCAGACTTTTACAATAGCAAAGGCATGCAATCAACCTAAATGCCCATGAATGATGGACTGAATAAAGAAAATGTGGTACATATACACCATGGAATATCTTGCAGCCATAAAAAAGAAAAAGATCATGTCCTTTGCAGGGACATAGATGGATCTGGAGATCAATATCCTCAGAAAACTAACACAGAGAAAGAAAACCAAATACCACATGTTTTCACTTATAAGTGGGAGTTAATGATGAGAATTCATGAACACATTGAGGGTAACAACACATGCTGGGAGTGAAGGGTGGGAGGAAGGAGAGGATCAGGAAAAATAACTGGGCTTAATACATGGGTGATGAAATATCTGTACAACAAACCCCCATGACACAAGTTTACCTATGTAACAAACCTGCACATGTACCCCTGAACTTAAAAGTTAAAAAAAAGTTAATGGAGACATTAACAATTTTTTTCAATTAACAATAGTAGTACCCATCTTATGGTGTTGTCATACAGAGATGTAATGCATATTTATAGTGTTTAGCATAGATCCAGCACATAGTTAAGTGCTCAAGTCTTAGGCTATTGTGATTACAGTTCATCTTGTTTTGTCTGTCTTGTGAGATTATGGACACATTAAAGGGAAGACCTTTATTTTATTCATCTCTCAATAAATAGCACAAAATTTTATTCTCTGCCTTGGTTCCACATCAGTCACCTAGAGACTTTGAACAAACGCTCAGGTCCCCATTTCCACATCAAGCACATCAGAATGCCTCAAGTGGGGCCTGCGTATCAATGTTCTCCAGGTAACTTTACTGTGCACCCTGGCTTGCAACAACCATTTAACCTATTACCCCACGTGTAGCAATAATAATTGCTACTGCGGGTCACACTCTTCCTACAGGACAAGCATTATGCTAAGTGCTTTTTTGCCCGGAGTACTTCATGGCAGTAGTTTCTAAAGATCCCCAGGTGATTCCAACATACAGCCGAGTTTTAGAACCAGTTTCTTATTAAACTCTCACTACCACCTCTTGCAGTACAGTGTGTTGTTATCCACGTCTTAACAAATAAGGAAACTGAGGTTTAGGGAGCTTAAGCAATGTGCTTCAGGCAGCAAGTCAAGGGTGAAGATGAAATTCTGACTTCGTTCACAGTCTTCTCCAAACTTTCTTAGGTGGAAACAAGTAAGTGTTGCTAGGTTGAGTTCTCTTTCCCCTAGCCTCACAGCAGTTGTTGCTAAGTGGGAGAAATGTTCTTATGATGCTCCATTTTCTTTTCCTTGTCATGATCCAGTTTATGTTTTTCACTAGCTGTTCATATCTGCTACTGCATTTCCACCCTCTCCATGATGCTTCTTAGCCAAAGAAATTTAAAAGCCCCGATAAGTTACTTTGTACCATAAAATAAATCCTGAGAACTTGGCATAAAGGAGGACATGCCTTGGTTTCAAATCCATATTTGCAAATAAGAATATTCTCCCATCCTACTGTGCATTAGGATATTTGGGGATAATAATGACCTACTTTATTATAATCCTGTACTGATTTTAAATGAGGTAAGATGGAATAATGTCTCTGGAACTCTAAAAGGTTTGCAGTTTGGGTTCTAGCTATGCGTGTGAGTAAAATTTTAGTTACCTAAGAGATTTAGCTTAATCTCATAAGTGATGTTAATGTAACAGAAAGTAGAAAACAATCTAAGCTAACATTTCCCTTATTTTAAAGTCTTGATAGAAAACATTTGTAATTCTCTAGCTGGAATGAAAGAAGTGCTCAAGTCATAACATTGCCAATACATAAAATCTATGTTTATCAAAATGAAGTGTTTTTGATATGCTGATTTATGAAGCCATGCAGTTGGGCCAGGCTTTTCTCACTTGTTTCTCTTTCTCCCTACACTACGGTAAGCGTGCAGGCTTCACCTTATCCCCCATTCACCTGCTCTACAGAAGCCCCCACTTCCAACATCCAGATCCAGATCAGTGGTTCTCAAGCTTTAGGACAGATCAGAACCACCTGGCCAGCCTGTTAAATCACAGCATTCTGGACCCCACCCCCAAAGCTTCTGATTTGCAATTCTGGGGAGTTCCACTATTTGCATTTCTAAAAAGGTCCCAGGCATTTCTACTGATCCAGGAATAACACTTTGAAAATCACCAAGTTATGTGATCAAATGATCTATTAAAAGCTGAAAAAATTGTATGCTTTTTCTGAAATTTTATTAATAAGGAGCATGGGAGTAAAGCATGACTATCTTTTCATGTCGAAAGAAGCTCTTTGACTAACAGCTGCTGACAATGATACATTAAGCAACAAGTATTTATTGAGCCCTGCCAGAGTCTGAGCAGGGCCCCTGCATAAAAATCTGCTTAATGTTAACAAAAGCAACTAGGTTGTGTGAGAATTGTAGCAGCCATGGTTACCTGTAGGTGGCAGAATATTCTAGCATAAATGACTTTTTAAAATCTTTCTTATAAAACGATTAATAACTTTCAGAAAGATTTACCAAAATCACTGTATAACTTTTAAAAAGAGAAGGAAACATTTTAAACTATAATGGACATAATATTCTATACAAGAAAAGAAATGTTATTTATTCATAATTTGCATCATTTATTTGGCAGGTATTGAAAAAGCAATATTTAATAGTGCTTATGAAAAATAAGTATTAAATACTATATGCAAGGCTATGGATTAAGTGCTTTACATGGGTTTTGTGTCTTAATGTTCGTGGCAAGCCTATAATGTTAGTTTTCCGGTTAAAAAGAAATCTCAGGTTCAAAATTCTGCTCATTCTTCAAGTCCTGTTACATGTAGGCTTTTAGCTGTTCCATAAAGCTTTCCTTAGCATCCTCTTACAGGAAGCAATCTCTTGCCTTCTCCCTCCGCTCTACCTCTCACAGTAGTTTCCATAGTCTTTGTTGGATTACTGGTATTTATGTAGTTACCATATTCCTCCTTTACAAGAATGTTGTAAGAATTAAAATTTATATGACACAATGTATATAAAAGTAATTTGTAAACACACACACAGACAAACTATTATAAACATATTCTGTTTAGTGAGTTAAATGGTGGCCCTTGTAAAAGAAAATCTCGGAACCCCAAAAGGAAAAAAACTAATCTGAAAGCTGAGTCCTGCAAGAAACTGCCTTTCCTTTTGTTCCTAAGCAGATAGCTACAGATGAAAGGTAAGATATCTCCACAGGGAGCTGCTCTAGGTTCACTTTATCTTTATGTAAAGTGATGATTTACTGAGCATCAGGCAAATACACAATTGACTATTCCCTTACCTGCTCCTTTTCTCTTGCAACATGTGGATTCAGTAATATGGCCACACCTTCCATCTTTCCCCTTCAGCCTGCTTTTCCCCTTTAAATACTGAAGCCCTCAAAATCATCTTTGGAGAAAGGCACAGACCACAGACTATCTCTGTGATCATGTATTCCTTTTTTTCTGGGCATGTCCTTAACCTTTACAAAATAAATTTCTAAATTGATTGAGATCTGACTCAGATACTTTTGAGTTTAAACCCCTAAAAAGATAGGTTCATATCCTAATCGCCAGAACCTGTTAATGTGACCTTATTGGAAAATGAATCTTTTCGGATATACCCTTAGAAACATATGTTCACATTCTAATCTCCAGAACCTGTTAATGTGACCTTATTTGGAAAATGGATTTTTGCAGGTGTAATTAAATTAAGGATCTCAAGATTAGATTATCCTGGATTATCCCAGCAGGTGCTAAATCCAATGACAAATGTCCTTACAGAAGACATACAGAGAAGACAAACACAGAGAGAAGAGAAGCCAATTTTAAAACAGAAGCAGAGACTGGAGTTAGACAGCCAAACACCAAGGAAAGTCTGGAGCTATTGAAAACTGGAAGTGGCTGGGTGCAATGACTGACACCTGTAATCCCAGCACTTTGGGAGGCAGATTGGGGAGGATCACTTGCGGTCAGGAGTTCAAGACCAGCCTGGCCAACATGGCAAAACCTCTACTAAATACAAAAATTAGCTGGGTGTGGTGGTGCTCACATGTAGTCCCAGCACTACTCAGGAGGCTGAGGCAGGCGAATATCTTGAACCTGGGAGGTTGAGGCTGCAGTGAGCCAAGATCGCATCACTATACTCCAGCCTGGGTGACAGAGCAAGACTCCATCTCAAAAAAGAAAAAGAAACCGGAAGAGGCAAGGAACCATTCTCCTCTAGAGCCTTGGGAGAGAGTATGGCCATGCTGATACCTTAATTTTTGGACTTCTGGACATAGAAATTTGTGATAACTAATTTCTGTTCTTTTAAGTCGCACAGTTCATGGCAATTTGTTACAGCAGCTCTAGGAAGTCAATTGACACTGTAACAATAATAAAAGCTAAGGTTATGGAGTTGTCAGTACATGTGCACCAACCCTACACATATGTTCATTCAATCCACATAACCAGCCAATTAGTTAAGTCCTCTTAGGATTCATATTCTACAAACCAAGAAACTGAGGTTTGGAAAGGTTAGGTAACTTGCCCCAGGTCATACAACTACTAAAGGGCAGTTAAGAGACTCCAACTCCGACTGGCCTGACTCTAAACATCCATCTAGCCACTACCCTTAAAAACCTTTTGGTGTGCTATAGGAAACAAAGGTGAAAAGCGAGACTTTCCTTTTTTGTTTAATGAGTAGTTTCATAATTTTTTAATCAAGGAGGATTTAACGAATTCAGAAGGAATGTTTTCTTAGTAACATTGTCTTAATGGCACAGTCATTAAGATTATTAGGAAGAAATTTTGTTTTATGTCTACTAGCAAAATAACGTTGGAGCACAGAGATTGTCAAACCAGACACAGTCCCTAGGATGTGGGAAAGAAAAATCAGAATCTCCGTAGGAGGTGATACAATGAAAGTTTGAAGGAGCATATTCAAAGTTATAATTTTATATTTCTTAGGTGACGAGTTACTTTTCTTTTTAATATTTTTTTGTTAGATGGAGTCTCGCTATGTTGACCAGGCTGGTCTCAAACTCCTGACCTCAAGCAAAACTTTCATCTTGGTCTCCCAAAGTTCTAGGATTAGAGGTGTGAGCCACCAATTTTTTAATTTAAGGAATCTTCTTCTGGAGTGTTCCTTTAAGTTCATGTTCCTCAAAGTGTAGCCATTACTTTGTTTGTTTGTTTGTTTGTTTGTTTGTTTTAAGAGATAGGGTCTTGCTATGTTCTCCAGACTGGTCTCGAACTCCTGTTCTCAAGCAGTCCTCTTGCCTCAGCCTCCCAAAGTGCTAAGATTGCAGGCGAGAGCCACCACGTCGAGCCAGTGAAGCCATTTTACTCCAAGGGCCTACTTCACTTGAGTGCTTTGTTTGCTGTTCTTGTTGTTTTTAAAAAAGGAAACTTATGCCCAGACCTATTGAATCAGAATCTCTGCATGTGAACCTGGGTATATGCCTTTTAACTAGCTCCAAGGTTGAGCAGTAAGTTGGAGAACTACTGCCTTCACATTGCCCACAACTATGGTGCCACCAAAGGAAGATCTCATATTAGAGATGGAATTGGTTTTAAGTCAGTCAGTGGATTTCAGATAGGGTCTCAATGCCACTAGTCACTTTCTAACCTTAGGCATCAAACTCTGAGTGGTGTGTCATCTTTATGCTAGGAGAGTAAGAGTGGTAGATGGTAAATTTTAATGTAAAAACATAAAGCAAAAATCCGTGGTATTTAAAATTACCTTTGAAAAATGAAAATAATTTCAGTTGCCGAGCATGGAGAAATTTCTGCTTCTTCCATTGACAATGAAGACTTTTTGCTTTTAAGGTGTGTGTGTGTGTGTGTGTGTGTGTGTGTGTGTGTGTGTGTGTGTATGTGTTGGTAAGGAAGGTGAATGCATCTTTGAACATTTGATTTGTTCTTACCAGTGGTTTTTTTTTTTTTTCACCCAGTGAGAGGAACAAAGTGGTAGGGATTAGGGGCAGAAGAAATAGCAGATCTACCTCTTCACATCAACTCCTGGACACAAGATCTTTATGTAGAAGATAGAGCAAATTTGGAATATCATTCTTTTCTCCCTTCTTCCTTCAGCTTCTTTCTCCCTTTCTCATTTTGCCAAAGGACTTTTGTCAAATTCACATCAGTAAAATACATTAATGATGGGACTCCAATACATTCTCCTCTGAAAAATGGATATCACACCTTGAGAGTGTTTTAAATTACATCCTTAGTGTAGTGTCTGGCATGTCATAAACATTCAGTAATACGGAGCGATCTTTTTCAAAGCTGCTCCTGCTACTGTCATTAGTGTCAGGGATGTTTGAGAATTAAGCAAAATCTATATCTAAGAAACCAAGAACGTAGTAGATGCTTTCAAAAATAGCTAGTGTAATTACTTGCATGGCATGGCCAAATACCTAGGCCTTGAAGATGCTGAAGACATCCCTGCAGTATTGCAATCCTCTATATGAGAGGAACATGTCATACCAGCTACATAAAGGAATTATCAGTCTGTGTTTACATGGAGGGTTTTTTTTTCCATCTCATATTATAATTTCTATCAAAAAAGAAGTCTTCACTTTAAAATGTTTGCTAGACCAGCAGTCTCCTGAAATACTGATCCAGTCCTTACAGGCCATTAACCTAGCTAGATATTTTTCTTCTTCTTTTTTTTTTAGAGACAGGGTTGCCCAGACTACAGTGCAGTGGCACAATTATAGTGATCCCTCCTTCTTAGCCTCCCCCAGCTAAATACTTCTAATTGGCTAGAGAAGAAAAAGTTAGTTTGAATGATCAGCCTCTTTCCTAATTTCTCATTCCTAAAGATATTGAGGAAAGAAGAAGAGTTGTCTTGACATGTCTGTACATTAACATGATCAGTTTCTCCACAAAGCTAAATTTTACTGGTCATTTTTGGAAACATAATATTATTTATTCATTTAAAAACCACAGATCCCTGTCTGCAGTTCTGTTCTTGTATCATTAGCCTTCTCCACTGGATGGAATTATCTGCTGTATAATTGCATTCTCAGACTCCTCCATGCTTGGACTCCTGATGTGATTGACCATAATGACTCCTCTGGTGCCCACTGGTATATTTACACAAGCCAATAAGAAATCCAGCAAATCACTCTGCATGGTATCTGGTTTTAGGCACTGCATTTGAGATAAAGCACATCATCCTTAAAAACTGTAAAGAAACCTAGAAATGTAAGAAATCCAGGATGAGGTGAGATCCATCAGTCTATTTTGGTTTCTTTGGTATTTTTTAATCTTCAAATATTCCCCAATTTATGAAGTCATTTAAATATCTCCTTGGAAAAAAAATATATGGGAAATAAGAAGGAAGGCTAAAACACATTGATAAAAGGCAACAGTGGGAACAGATATTTAGACCTCACTGTAGACAGACTACTCAAAGGGAAGAATTTAGAACAGTTAAGAAACATTTCTACGTTTTAGAGAGCTTCACTTGTTTTCCTTGAATTAATTTATTTTAACGTGTAAGTTGTATCATCTATTTCAGGACTAACAATTCTTTAGTTTGTAGAAATAGTATTTCATCACAGCATTTCAAAGCCTTACAAACTTAAATAAAGGACGTACCATACATACCAGAAAAGTGCTAAATGGATCAATGTAGGGCTCAATTTTTTTTTAACAAAGTAGATATACCCACCTAAGTAGCAATTAGTTCAAGAAATAAGACATTACTAGCACCCCAGAAGGCCTACTCAAGCCAAGGAGCTACTGTCCCCCAGAAGGTAACCAGTGACTTCTAACACCAAAGATTTACTTCACCTGTTTCTGAACTCTCCTTAGACTCAGCAATTTGTGTTCTTTTGTGCATGACTTCTTTGCTTGACACTGTTTTTGTTTGATTTTCTCATGCCATTATATTTGCTTGTTTTCATGGTTTTGTAGGGTTCCATTTTACAAGCTATAGCACTTTTTATTCATTTTATTATGGATGGACATTTGGATTGTTTCCAGTTTGGGGCTACGGTGGATTGTATTGTTATGGACACTCTAGAACAAGTCTTTTATGCACAACCTGGGCACTTATTTTGATTATAGACATAGGAGTGAATTTGCGTACCATATGGTAAGCATATGTTTAGCTTTAGTAAATATTGTCTAAGAGTTTTCAAAGTTGTTGTATTTATTTGCACTTTTACCAGCAGCATATGAAACTTCTGGTTGTTCCATATCCTTACCAATACTTGATATTATCTACCTTTTTACCATTGCCTTTCTGGTGGTCTGGGATTTAATGCCATTTTCTTGATGACTGTTGAAACTTAAACCCTTTCCTTGTGTTTTGAATTTTAATTGACACAAATAATTGTACCTATTTATGAGGGATGAAGTGATATTTTAATACATGTATATATATAACATGTAATGACCAAATCAGAGTAATTGACATTATCCATTACCTCAAACATTTATTTATTTGTGTTTGGAACATTCAAAATCCTCTCTTCAAACTATTTGAAAATGTATAATAAATTATGAATGATAGTACCCTACAGTGCTAATGAACAGCAGGACTTATACCACCTATCTAGCTGTAATTTTTTGTCTATTAACCAATGTCTCCTTGTCTCTCTCATCACCCTTCCAAGCCTTGAGTAATTACTACTCTACTTCTCCAGGCTCAACTTTTTTAGTTCTCATATATGGGTATGAACATGTGGTCTTTCTATCTGTGCCTGACTTCTTCCATTTTATATTATGTTCTCTAGGCTCATCCATGATTCCACAAGTGACATAATGTCATTTTTTTGTATGGCTGAATAGTATTCCACTGTGTATATATACCACATTTTCTTTACTTGTTCGCCTATTGGTAGATTTAGGTTGATTTCATACCGTGGCTATTGTAAACAGTGCTGCAATAAACATAGGTACAGAGAGATCTCTGATATACTGATTTCCTTTCCATTGAATAGGCACCCAGTTGTGTGATTCCTGGATCATATGGTAGTTTTATTCTTAGTTTTTGGAGAAACCCCCATACTGTTTTACATAATGGCTTTACTATTTTACATTCCACCAACCACGTATAAGATTTCTCTTTTCTTCACATCGTTGCTGGCATGTGTTATTTTTTGTCTTTTTAATACAGCCATTTTAACTGGGGTAAGATGATATCTCACTGTGGTTTTGATTTGCATTTCCCAGGTGATTAGTGATGTTCAGCATTTTTTCATATATTTGTTGGCCATTTGTATGTCTTCTTTTGAGAAATGTCTATTCAGATCCTTTGTCCATTTATTAAAAATAGGACTGTTTGTTTTTTGCTAGTAAGTTGTTTGAGTTCCTTGTATATTCTAAATATTAATCCCTTGTCAGAAGAAGAATTTGCAAATATTTTCTCCCATCATGCAGGTTATCTCTTAGCTCTGTTGGCAGGTTGCTGTGTGAAAGGTTTTTAGTTTGATATGATTGCATTTGTCCGTGTTTGCTTTTGTTGCCTATGTTTTTGAAGTCTTAACCATGAAATCTTTGCCAGATCAATGTCCTAAAACATACTCTCTATTTTCTTCTGATAGTTTTATAGTGCTTGAAATTAAAGTGTTTAATTTATTGTAAATTGATTTTTATATGTAGTGAGAGACAGAGCTCTAGTTTCATTATTTTGCATGTGGAAATTCAGTTTTCCCAGCATCATATGTTGAAGAGGGTATCCTTTCCCCAGTTTATGTTCTTGATACCTTATCAAAAATCAGTTGGCTGTAAATAAATGAATTTATTTATGGGTTCTTTATTCTGTTCCATTGGTCTATATGTGTATTTTTATACCAGTACCTTTTCTAATAATTATGGCTTTATAGTATATTTTGAATTCAGTCAGCGTAGTGTCTCCAGCGTTGTTTGTTGCTTTTGTTTGTTTATTGTTTTGGGTTTTTGTTTTGTTTGCTTAGAATTGCTTCAGCTATTCAGCATCTTTTGTGGTTCCCTAAAAATTCTAGGATTGTTTTGCTGCGAAGAATATCACTGGAATTTTGATAGAGATTGCATTGAATCTGTAGATAGCTTTGGGTAATATGGTTATTTTGACAATATTCGTTCTTCCAATCAGTGAACATGGAATGCCTTTTAATGTTTTTGTGTCTTCTTCCATTTCTTTCATCAGTGTTTTATAGTTTTTATTATAGAGATATTTCACCTCCTTGGTTACATTTATTTCTAGGTATTCTTTTTTGTAGCCATTTTAAATAAAATTGCTTTCACAATTTTTTTGCAGCTAGTTTTACTATAGAGAAATACTACTGATTCTGATTTTTGTGTATTGATTTTTGTATCCTGCAATTTTACTCAATTTATTTATCAGTTCGAGTTTTTGGTAAAGTCTTCTGGTTTTTCTCTGTATAAAATCACCTCTTCTGCTAACAGGGACAACCTGACTTTCTCTTTCCCAGTTTGGATGCCCTTTATCTCTTCTCTTGCCTAATTGCCCTAGCTATGACTTCCAGTAATACATTAAATAAGGTGGAAGTGGGCATCCTTGTCTTATTCCAGTTCCTAGATGTAAAACTTTCAACTTTTCCCACTCATTAGGATGTTAGTTGTGGTTTTGTGATACATGGTCTTTATTTTTTTGAGGTACATTTCTTCCATACCTAATTTTTTGAGAGTTTTTTATCACAAAGGGATATCAAATTTTATGAAATGTTTTTTTCTGTATCCGTTGAGATGATTATATGGTTTTTGTCCTTTATTCTGTTGATATGACTTATCATATTTATTGATTTGTGTATGTTGAACCATTTTTACAGCCCTAGGATAAATCCCATTTGATCATGATGTATAATCTTTTTATTTTACTATTGGGTTTGGTTTGCCAGCATTTTGTTAAGGATTTTTGTACCTATGCTTATCAGGAATAATGCCCTGTAGTTTTGTTTTTCTGTTGTGCCTTTTTCTGGTTTTGATCTTAGAATAATGCTGGCCTTATAAAATGAGTTTGGAAGAATTTTCTTTCTTTGTTATTTTAGAATACTTTAAATAGAATTGGTTTTAGTTCTTCAAAAGTTTGATAGAATTCAGCAGTAAAGCCATGTGATCCTGGGATTTTCTTTGTTGGAAGATTTTTTGCTACTGATTCAATCTCATTGCTTGTTATTGGTCTGTTTATGTCTTCTATTTCTTCTTGGTAGGTTATACGTGTACAGCAATTCATCTGTTTCTGCTAGATTTTCCAATTCATTGGTATATAGTTGTTTATAATAGTTTCTAATGATCATTTATAGTTCTGTGGTATCAACTGTAAAATCTCCTTTTTCATTTCTGATTATTTTGTTTGTTTTTGGCTCTTCTGTCTTTATTAGTCTAGCAAATGGTTTTTTGATTTTGTTTATATTTAAAAAACCAACTTTTTGTTTCATTGATCTTTTGTATTTTTTTTTAAGTATCTATTTTATTTACTTCTGTTCTGATCTTAATTATTTCTTTCCTTCTAATTTGGGGTCTGGTTTGTTCTTGCTTTTCCAGATCTTTGAGATGCATCGTTAGGCTGTTTATTTGAAATCTTTCTACTTTTTTGATTTATATATTTATTACTACAACATTCCCTCTTCATACTGCTTTTGTTGTATCCTATAGGTTTTGGTATTTTGTGTTTTTAAAATTTCCTTCTTAATTTTTTTACTTACATATTGGTTATTCAGAGGCATGTTGTATAATTTCTACCTACTTGTACAGTTTTCAAAGTTCCTCTTACTGATTTCTAGTTTTATTGTAATCTAAAAGGGTATTTGATACCATTTTAATTTTTTGAAAAAAAAATTGAGACTTGCTTATTGGCCTAATATATTGCCTATCCTAGAGAATATTCCATTTGCTGATGAAAAGAATATGCATTCAGCAGCTGGATAAAATATTCTGTAAATATCAGTGAGATTTATTTGATCTATATTGCAGTTTAAGTCAGGTGTTTATTTTCTGTCTAGATCACTTGTCCATTGCCGAGAATAGAGTGTTAAAGTCTTCAACTGTTAATATATTGGGGCATATATCTTCCTTTAGCTCTAATAATATTTGCTTTATATGTATATATGGGTGTTCCAGTGTTGGATACAAATATATTTACAGTTATTTTATTTTCTTGCTGAACTGATTGCTTTTTTATTATATAATGACATTTCATTATATAAAGGAGACTCTTTGTCTCTTTATATTTTTTAACTTAAAGTCTATTTTATCTGATAGTAGGATAGTTTTTCCTGCTATTTTTGGTTTTGATTTGAATGGAATATCTTTGTCTAGCTCTTTACTTTTAGTCTATGAGTTTTTTTACCGGTGAAATAAGTTTCTTGTAGGCAGTATATAGTGGAGTGTTGTTATTGTTTTTAATCCATTCAGCCAGTCTGTATCATTTAATAGGGAATTTAAACTACTTACATTTAAGGTTGTTATTGATAGGTGTGGACTTACTCCTGTCATTTTGTTAACTGTTTTCTGCCTGTTGTAAATATCATATGTTCCTTTCTCCCTTTCTTTCTGTTTACCTTTAGGGTTTGATGCTTTTTTAGATAGAAAAGAAAGACTATTTCTCTTTTTTTAAAAAAGGATGGTTTTGTTGGGTATAGTATTCTTGGCTGCCAGGGTTTTTCTTCAGTGCTTCGAGTATTTCACCCCATTCTCTCTTAGCTTGTAAAGTTTCTGCAGAGACATCTGCTATTAGTCAGATGGGGATTCCCTTATATATGATTTAATGCTTTTTTTTTTTTTTGCTGTTTTTACAATTCTCTCTTTGTCTTTGACTTTTGACAGTTTGTCTCTAATGTGCCTCAAAGAGGATTCAAAGGGATTTTTGAGCTTCATAGCTCTAGATGTTCATACCTCTCCCAAGACATGAGAAGTTTTCAGGTACTATTTCATTAAATAAGTTCTCTATACATTTTCTCATCTCTTCTTTAATTCAAATGCAAATGTGAATACTTGTTCTCTTAATGCAGTCCCATAAGTCCTGTTGGCTTTCTTCAATTTTCTCTTCTTATTATTCCTCTTCCTCTTTCTATTTCTCATCTTATTCTTCCTCTTCTTCTTTTTCTTCTTCCTCTTCTTCATCTGACTATGTTATTTCAAAAGATCTGTCTTCAAGTTTAGAAATTCTTGTTTCTGCCTATTCTATTGTTAAAGCTCTTTATTCCATTTGAAAATATTATTCATTGAAATCTTCAGTTTCAAGATTTCTGTTTAATTCTTTTTTTAATAATAGCTATCTCTTTGCTGAAGTTCTCATTCAGATCCGCAATGGTTTTTCTGATTTAATTACCTACCTATATTTCACTGAGTTTCCTTAAGATCATTTTGAATTCTTTTTCTGGAATTTCATAGATTTTATTTTCTTTGTGATCTCTTGCTAGAGAATTATTGTGTTCTTTGAAGATGTCATGTTTCCTTGCTTTGTCATGTTTCTCGTGCGATGTAGCAGTCACTTCTTTTAATTTTATGAAAGCTTTCATAGGGAAATACCTTTTCCTGTATATGTGCCCTATAGCATTTGTTGGGTAGTATGCTTTGACTTTGGTTCTGGCTGGGCACAGGAGTGTAGTTTCCAGCAGTATTAGACTCCAGACAAGTGGACCTCAGGCCATTTCATATGGGTGAGATGCACAGAAGCTCTGATGCTGGGTGGGGTTGCTGGCAGCAGCAGGTCCAGGTGGGTCAGTTATTAGACTCCTGGTTGGGGGCAGATGGGTACTCAGCAGCTCCACCACTGGAGTGGGCAAGACTGTTGGTTATTGGCCCCAGACAAGCTGGCCCTTGGGCCCTTGGGGGTGGTATGTGGATGCTTAGAGGCAGAGTGTGTGAGGTTGTCAGTTAAGACAGGCTTGAGGGTCTCAGCTATCAGGCCCTGGAGTGTATACATTGGCTCCCTCTGTCTTTAAGGTGACCTCCCTGATGTGCTAACCCACCCTGAGTTGCCAGGTGCTATGTGGGCTCAGGTGCCAGGTATATGGCTGCATTGCTGAATCCAGCTGAGGTTGTACCCCTGCAACCTTTTGTGTGGATGTGGTAGGATAATGTCAGTATTCCAGGGATGTGGAGAAACAGGCTACTGGGCCCCTGGGGAAAATGCCTTACATCTATTAACTTTTGGGTAACTCTTTTTAGCTGTCTGTTCAAGTCTATTGCCCATTTTTCTATTAGGTAATGTGAATTTTCTCTTATTAATTTGTTGAAGTTATTATATATCTGGTTCCTGATCTTTTCTCTTAATTATGTTCTATAAATATCTTCTACTTGTTCACACTTAAGTGGTATTTTTGGATAGACATTATTTAAATATGATTCAAATTACTTTTTTTCTTTTTATAAGAACACTTTTGTGTTTTAGACCTACTCTAGGTCAAGGAATATTCTCTTGCTTTATTTTTCTAAAATTTTTATCTTTTTCTTATAAAAAGTTTTATCTTTCACATTTGGACCCAAATCAATCTAGAATTGAGGCTCTTTGTATGTTTGTGTGTGCTAGGTCTGCATTACTACTTTTTATAACCATATAATGTATTGGATGGCTGTACAATAATTTATTTAATCCATCTTCCATCAGTTGATATTTAAATTGGTCCAAATCATTCAGTATAATAATCAATGCTATCAAAGTGATCTGTGAATATATACTTTTATATATTTATTAAAATATTTATTTTTAATGCAACCAATAATTTGGATACCCACATTTTCAGGCTTTTAATCAAAAGCAGCTATATTGTGAGAGTAATGAAACTTAACCTTCAGGGTCCTTCATTTACTCAGGCTCTTTTCACATTCCTCTGCCAAATTTTTTATTTATAATTTTGTGTCCTTTAGCAGTGATTGAGAGTGGTCATTTTCCTCCTTCTTTGCTTCATGTGGTATCAGCAATTGAAGATATTATTTTCAGGGTTCATTGTTGCTTTGAGTATAGTCTACCTTTGGCTTAAGTCCATTGATTACTTTTCCCTGTGTTTATCGTCCAACTACTAATTTGTTAATGGGAAGAAGAACTTAGCTTGCCCAGTAATACAGTATGCCTCTCTAAAAGACTTCTGGTGACATTCTGTACTAATCTTTTCATAATAACAAAAAATGTCATCCATTTCGATCCCACTAATAAGACATAGTAAGTACATGCTTGTCATTGTGTTACAAGGAAATAACAGTATTCAGAGGTATGTGTGACAATATCAATAGCAAAACTTTAAAAAATACAATTTATGGGTGCAATCCAAGATGGCCGATTAGGAACAGCTCAGGATTGCAGCTCCCAGTGAAAGTGCAGAGGGTGAGTGGACGCCGCATTTACAGACAGATTTTTATTGCCCACAGACAAGGAGATTCCCAGGCAGAGGAGCCCTACGGGTCGCCAGCACAGCTCTTTCGGCTGACGGGGCGGTTTTGCCGGCGCCCCGGCGTGGCAGTTCTCCATACAAAATACACTAGTCTGGATCTCCCTTCTAGCTGGCAAGCAGAGCTTCGGGAAGGCAGAATTGCCCATTCATCCAATTAAAAAGGGGTCTGAAACAGGGAGCCAGGCCAGGAGATTCCCGGGCAAAAAAGCACCACGAATATCAGCGCCACTGTTTCAGCCAGCGCAGTGGGTCGCCGCATGGGAAATCACGCAGATCCCGGCGCCTTTTCATCAGGCGACTGGAACACCTGGGAGAGAGTCCATCGTTCAACTAAACAAAAAAGGCTCTGAGGCAGGGAGCCAGGTGATCAGGCTCAGCTGGTCCCACCCCCACAAAAAGAAAAACAGCAATTGGAAACG